>JALIZH010020569.1:0-133621 GCA_030522465.1 Rhipicephalus appendiculatus | reverse complement strand
AAAGACTGATCAGTCGTTGCCGGGCCTTCGTAAATTAAACGCGTTTTTCTTGTCGCCTACGTGTTCTCTGAGGGCTTCGGCCGACCACTGGCCGCGAGCCCACAATAGATATGTTGATAATGTTGTAAGCTAGATTTAAGGCCTGCGACGGAAGCAGTCCGTTTGGAAGCAGTATCGTAAAAAGCAGGTATCGGTGCTTGCTTCCGTTGTGCATTTTTTCCTTCGGTGTAACAAAATATAGCGAAATGAAAACACACGTACAGCAGCACTCAAATTTTCCATTAGGAACACTTTGTTTATATTTCCTTTATTAACAACTTGCAGGCACTTCCTTCTATACGGAATGCTTTACAGGCATTTTATAACAGGTGAATGCCGTCACAGCAGCGTAAAGAAGTAAAAAAGTGACATCGGCATAAGGGAAGCATTATCCGCACAGAGTGAAGTGGGAGATTGTGGCCTTCATGCAGTCAATATACATCGTAAAACTGAAGCGAGAACTGAGATCATGAAAAAATCACGCACGCAGAGCTGCTGGTAAACACTGCGCAACGATCATTGCACTGCAATGCATGCGAGGAAATTAAATAAAACAAAAAATGCCAGGACGTAAGAAAAGCAATATTCGCATAAGACAGCTCAGTGCTGCATGAATACAATACCATAAGTACAACTAAAATGTAAACTAAAAATAGGAACTATGCACAGAACGAAGCACTACGAATCTACGCAGTAAATACTGCACGAAGATTACGGCACCGCAAAGAAGACAAAAAAACATGCGCACGCTGTAATCCCGCGCGCTCTGCTTTCTGCCGCGGTCTCCGCTGCCGCCGGAATCCTAGAGTTCCTGTATATGCTACCTTTAGGTAGCAGAGTTGCGCATCTGTTTTCCAAACGCCGCTAGCAACAAAGCATTGCGGAGAAGCTGGTGCACAGGCCACTCCCCGGAAAACATGGCCGCGCCGCCGAAAGCGGTTGCCGTCCACCTAGAATCTATCAAGTCACCGTCCTTGAATCTGTAGCTCGTTAGCTACGAACTGGTGCTTTCTTTTGCTTTAGATTCATGTCCTTAAGCTTCGACAGCAAAGTATTTACGTCGATTCAGCACCGTTTTCGAAAAATATACTGAAATAATCGATGCTGTAGGCGTAGCGAGTGGCGATATGGGCGTGTAGCGATGGACAGAGACGAGAGACGTCGTTGTGAAGGCGGCCAACGTGGCCGTGCCGCTGTCTCGCCACTTTATTGAGCGAAGGCCAAACGGAGCGGCGGCAGCTGCCGGCGTCCAGTCCGCCAGGCACGTGAACCCGTTCTAACTCGCGGCTCGAGCTCAGCATGAGCTGCGCAAGAGGCGCGGCGCGGTGTTGGTAAACGATGATGATAATGAATGGCGATGGTGATGCGCTACAGATTACTCCCCCGCAGAAATGAACCCGTAAGGAAAAACGATGAGAGCGTATATACAGAAGTGTTCATGAAACGAGCCAAGAGGGTCCATGGACAGTCGTAGTCGTCAACGTGCACGGACCATCGTTCAGGAACCAGTAAGTCTCTGGTGGGCGGCTCTGGGAGTTACGCAGTGGACGAGAACGGCGACGAAGGGTCACTTTTGGAAGGAGTAAGCAAAAACGATAACGTGTAAATCGGGAGTGGCGTGAAAAATTGTGCAGTGTAGCACAACGAAGTTCGCACACACACAATCTGTTGTGATGCTGGCGGTTCTTGGGCACACTCGGGCGAAGGTGTCTGAAAAACCGAGTGCAGCGTAAACGTAGCACGTCTAGGCCAGCGGGGTTAGCCGTACGTCGGTGTGACCGTCGCCGGGGTGGGCGGGCGACGCAGGCGGTGTGGCGATGGTACCGGTAACGTCGTTTGCGGCAGCACATTAGCAGCTGCGGCTGCTGCACAGTCTGCCGTGTAGAGCGTAGAAGAGTCGCAAGTTGTGCGCTGTGTACAGACGTGATGCGACATGGCTTAACGTGATGACGAGCCGACTCGGAGGGCACCGACAGATGGCTTTGTCCGGCCTTTGACGACGTGTGATGCGTCGGCGTGCGCCGATCACTCGACAAGGTGTTCGAGTCAGAGCAGATGTCGTGCGACGCGACATCCAGCGGTGGGCCTGTGGCGTTGCAGTTGTCACGATCCGTAGATGGCATTGAAATTGGGGAGCACGTGGCCTCTGTTTTGGTCCTGTCATTCGCCTGGAGGCCCGGTTGATTGGAAGGGGCGCACGTTAGGGATGACGGGAAACGCACTGGACCCAGAAGGAAGGGAAGGTGCGTTAGCTGTGGTCGCAGAGCAACGTTGGTCAGTAGGTACAGGAGAGCGCGTGTGCGGAGCGGCAGGCGGGTTGTCTGCCTGGGTATCCGGTGGGGTGGAGGTGGTCTGCTCTCCCTGCGTCGAGCCAGGCGGGCAGTCCTCGGGATTTTCCGTCATCGTCGCAGCATTATGGACGGTCGGCCGTAGCTCGTGATGGGCCCGAACCTCTGCTGCGGTAGACTTCGAGGACAATGCTGGTCGCCGGTGGCAAAATGCGCAGAGCGACGAGTCCGATGAAGAGTCGGGTTGGTTGGACATCGTCGGCGATGCCTCCGCGACTGGGGGGCTAATAGCGGGCGTGACGATGTCCGTGTCTGTGGCAGACTCCAGCGCATGCAGCGAGGTTGCCGCCGTGGAGTCTGACATCTCAGAGGTGTCACGGGCCGTCGACGTTGGGGAAGACGGGCGAGTGGCCGGCATGCGTGACGGACCCTCGTACCCTCGGGGACCCTCGGGGAGGTCCTCGGGAAGGTCCTCGGGAAGGTCGGTCCACGCAGGGACGTCTTCTACCTGGTCGTCGTGGTCGGGCGCAGGAATGGGTGGTCCTGTGTCCGGACCCGAGGTAGAAGGAGTCGTAGCCGGGGAAGAAAAGTCGTAGTAAAGGGAGAGCTGCGGGCTGGCTTTTAGAGCTCGAGTCGACGGAGGGGAAACCCGGAACTCGCGGCTTATTGGAAGCGGGCGGTAGATTTCTCCGTAGAAGGCCAGCACCGCAGTGCAGAGGTCGTCGTATGGCAGCTGGCTGGATGTCGACGCGGCCGCGAGATGGCGGAGCTCAACCGGGAGGGCGTGTAGCAGGACGGCGTGCATCTCCGGTTGTGCGGTGACGCCATCCACCATGAGAATGGCATCCAGCTGCTTAAACCACACTCGGGGGTAGACCGGGTTGAACGGCGGCACTTGCGGGTAGGGACGTCGAAACATGGCAGTGGCCGCTCGTCGAAAGGCGTGTTGTCCGGGTCACCACTGTAGCGATGGACAGAGACGAGAGACGTCGTTGTGAAGGCGGCCAACGTGGCCGTGCCGCTGAATCTGTAGCGCATCACCATCGCCATTCATTATCATCATCGTTTACCAACACCGCGCCGCGCCTCTTGCGCAGCTCATGCTGAGCTCGAGCCGCGAGTTAGAACGGGTTCACGTGCCTGGCGGACTGGACGCCGGCAGCTGCCGCCGCTCCGTTTGGCCTTCGCTCAATAAAGTGGCGATACAGGCGCTCTCGGAATCTCGAAGCACATGTATTACGTGTTTGTCAGTTGTTTTCTATCCTCCATAGCTGGCGCCACCTGACTTGGCGGCGGCGGCGCATGTTATTCGGCACTACGCTACGCCTTTGCGTTATCGCATAGACTAAAAATCGTTTTTGTACTCTCGTGGCACAGTCCCGTGAGCAGGTGTTTCTTCTTTCATCGCCGGTCTTTGGCACGCCAGCCATGTCGACTGGCGATCGCCGACACGCTTCGTCGATCGGCGGCAGGCTTAAGCAAGTCGCCTGCAATAACAAAGTGCGGCTTCGCCACATAGCTATGGTTGCTAGCCAGGCAAGATGGCGGACCTATGCGCAACTCTGCTCCCGTAGGGAGCATATACAGGAACTCTACGGAATCCCAAGTGAGTGCGCCATCTCGCGGTAGCCAGGCGCGCGACGCGATGTACGTCTTTTTTTGCTGGGGAGCGCGGCGATTGGGACGGCCGGAGAGAAACCCGCCGCGCGCCCGCCATCTCGGAGGCCATAGTCCCACCATTGCATTTTTTTGCTATGGGGACAATACAAACCAACATAATATGCTGCATAAAAAGAGTGGTAGTGTATTCGCCGAATGTGCTTTTAAATTCTTTTTCTTAGTACTTTATTTCCTACACTACATGTCAAGGTGATAATAAACAAAGCTTAAAATATAACGATTCGATTGGCTTAGATACCACTATGCCTCCAACAATGACTTCATGACTGGATTCATGACTTCACGTGTCGGGAACAAAAACGAATGGCACCTTTGCCAGATCTCATGTGATCATGACTTTAACAAAGACAGCAGTCGAAGTGTTCAAGACGAAACTCTTTATTCGTGCGAATACACATTGTACGCTGATAGCGGCAAGCACTGTCGTTGGCCATCGGTAATCTGATCTGCGGTAAAGCACGTCGGCATTCATGCATGTGGCGTCAAAGATTGCAGGTTTATCGTTGGTGGCCTTGCTAGCCCCCGCATGAACGATACCGCTCACGTTGCGTGCTCAAGCTTACCAGAATTCAAAACAGTCGGGATAGTTCGGCATTTCGGTGGGGCGTGTGCAAGACAGTTCTACGTCCAGCGGGCCGGTTAAATGGAAATGGAAAGAACCCGCGTGGCATCAATGACAGCTCAACAGCTGAATCGCGTAAAAAGAATCCACGCATCTCCACGAAGTGAATCATGAAGAGTGGGCGAAGCACTAGGGATTGTTCTTACCATAAATCACCTTGACATTGCCCACTCGCGCATGTAGATGAGTGACAACGCGTGTGTACAGTATATACAATGTGTTTTTGCCGTTCAGCCGCCACTTCCGGCGCCCTCAAATCCGGGATAGCTGCTTGTCGTCGGCGTTGCCGCTTTGCCGCTCCTTCGCAAGTTCTTGCTGCCGGAATAGCTTGTTTTTCTGCGTCGACATTGCCTTTCGCGGGCGAGAGCGTATTCACGTTGGTTTTCATCCATGGCAGAAAGAAAATGTGTGATCTGCAACGCGCTTATTCTTCATCCTGATCAGCGTCATCATCATCGTCATGGCGTATAGTGGGTACATTGCATGTGCTGTGCCGTGAGCACGGACAACGCAGAACAATGGACAAGCCTAGACCCTAAGGTGCTTCGCCCCTAATATTTCACTTTGAATGTTGTGCGGCAATATTTGATTATTAAGTTATTCGGCTTTCTGAAGAGGTTTGGGTGCTCAGTGGTGTCGAAATCATTGACGGCTCGACCGATGCCTAGCGAAAATATTTGACTATCGAAGTTGTTTAGCAATATTCGATGTGATAAACTGCCGCCCCATATTTAAGCGAAAGTTGGGCTCTCCGTATTTCAAAACTGTTGAGATCTAATAGGCGCGAGACAGGAATGAACACAGGTTTATTGCGTTAGTCGTTAAGTAGGCAACTCCAGTGTGACGTCATGTCACTCAGACATTCACGCATGCGCTCGTGGCGTTTGCTGACATCACATCAATGCTCCCTTAAGGGGGGAGATCTAAAAACGATCTGGCCGGGACTCCAGTGTTGACGGGTCCTGTCTCGGGCTCTGCGATCTGTGCGCGAATGCGGCTGGAACCCGGAGAGCTCTCCAGAAGCTCGCTATTTACGGTTGTTGGTGCCGGCACTTCTTTTCCTTCGGCATCTTCCCCGTCCGAGCGGTGCCTTAGCTTATCTTGTTCACGCTCACACAGTTCCCCGTCCTCCGTCTTGACCGTGCTTAGGCGGGCGCCCCTTGTAGTCAGTACCACTGCGGGTCTCCAGCTGGCGCCTGCACCATAGTTCTTACACCATACGAGTTCTCCGGCCGAATGTCTGCGGGGAAGTGCACCTGCAGCAGAAAAAGGTCGTGACACAACATTGTCCAACAGTGAACGGGGCTCAAAGCCAAGAAGCATGAAGCGTGGCGTCTTTCCGTTTCGTAATGGGTGCGCCAATAACGCAGCAGCCAGCGGGCCCAGCGCCTTTCTAGGGTCCCATGCATGCTTTTTTTCGCAACCATTGTTTTACAGTTCGTATAGCCCTCTCTGCGAGCCTATTGGATTGCGGATGATATGGCGGGGATCGTAGGAGCATGATGCCATTATCTTCCATAAATTGGCGAAACTGTCTACTTGTAAACTGGGGCCCTTTGTCTGAAACGACTGTTCGTGGCAATCCAAATCTGCTGACGATACCCCGCAAGACCTCGATAGTGTTGTTTGCGCTGGTTATTTTCATTGGTACAAACTCGATCCATTTGGTATGTTCATCCACTACGATCATCAACATTCGCTCTTGGTCCTGCAAAATTAACGTGAATTCTCGACCACCGCTGAGATGTCTCGGGCCACAGAATCGGCTATTGCGCGCGTGGCATGCTGCAGTTTTGCTGGCACTCTGTGCATGCGTGCACGATACTATCAATATCTTTGTCATGTCCTGGAAACTAGAAAAGTGCTCGAGCCAGATTTTTCATCGCTGCCATGCCTTGATGCGTATCGTGCAGGAGCTGTAGCATTGATTTCGGAGCTGCGGCGGGATATCACGGCCGATGGCCCCAATAGACAATACCGTAGCTGCACATCAGCTCGACTTTCTTCTGGAACAACGGCCGCAATGCTTCTTGTGTTGACGGCATTTTCCTTGGCCAGCCTTCCCGAATATAACGCATAACAGGCCTGAGCATGCCATCACGTGCTGTCAATTCAGCCAAATTGCGCGACGACACCAGCCCGGCGTCTAGATGGTCTGCGAGCAGCACATACTCTCGTTCGCCTTTCAACATTGACTTCACTGTGTTGTCATCGTGAGGCATTTGCACGGGAAGATGGCTCAAAGCGTCAGCTACAATCACGTCTTTCCCGGTTTGTATTGAATGGAGTACTTGTAGCCATCGAGTAAAAGAGCCCAGCGCTGTATACTTGCTGCTGCCAAAGGCGGTATTGGCTTATCGGGACTAAAAGGTTCCCCATCTCCCGCAAAGGAAACCATGCGTGGATGCGAAGCAGCGGGGGAGATGGCTGGCTTGAGCGGGAGAAACGTCGACGCTCCCGATTCGTGGCAGCGGCCCGGGTGCTCATCGCGGAGCTGCACAGGAGAGAGAATGAGGAGCGCGCGCTCTGTCATTTTCATGCCGCGGAACTACAGTGCCGTCCCCAGCGGAGTATGCAGTTGTCGCAGCGCCTGTCGTGCGCGCCGCTCCGTAGAGTAGAGAATTCCTAGAGGAGAGGACGGGGGGGGACCGTAGGAGAGGAGAGAGAGGGAGGGGACGCGCATGCGCTATGAGATGCGGGCGCTGCTCCGTAGAGGAGAGCATTCCTATAGGAGAGAAAGGAGGGAGCGCAGGAGAGGAGAGAGGGGGGAGCGCATGCGCTGTGGGGTTGTGCGACGCGGGAAGAGGGACGGAGAAAGCCCCCGCAAGCACGATGAAGTAATGAAGTCAACGGGACGCGGGCACCGTTCAGTAGAGTAGATGATTCCTAGAGGAGATAAAGGGTGGGAGCGTAGGAGAGGAGAGAGAGGGGCTGTGGGATGCGCGAAGCGGGAAGGAGGGACGGACAAAGCCCACAGCGCATGCGGGTCCCCTCTCCCTCTCTCTCTCTCCTACGGTCCCCCCCGTCCTCTCCTCTAGGAATCCTCTACTCTACGGAACGGCGCGCACGACAGGCGGTGCGACAGCTCCATACTCCGCTGTGGGCGCCACGGTAGTTCTGCAGTATAAAAATGACGGAGCGAGCGCGCCTCATTCTCTCTCTTGTGCAGTGCCCGGGCCGCTGCCTCGAAACGGAAGCGGCGACGTTTCTCCCCGCTCAAACCAGCCATCTCCCCGCTGCTTCGCATCCACACATGATACCCTTAAGCGGGAGGTGGGGAGTTTTTTTTATTAACCGTTTCACTGCTTCGAAGGCATCCTCTTGCTTAGCTTCCCGTTGCCAAGGCGTGTTCTTTCTTAACAACTCGTATAACGGCGCAAGTACTGTACCGAAGTTGCCCAAGAATGCTTTACAACACGTAACCACGTCTAGTAATGAGCGCAGGCTGTGACACAAGTAGGGCAAGGCATTCGTAAGGGAGCCTTGATGTTTTCAGCCTTTAGCCTCAGGCCATTTGCGCTAATGCGATGACCCAGGAGCTGGATGGATGGCACCAGGTTAGCACAGCAAAGTGGATGTAGTAGAGTATGTCATCAATAAAAAACCGGCAGATCCCACGCACTTTGGTAATCGATGTAGTGCGAAGCAGCCAGGAAGGAGCAAATCATGCTGTACATGATATGCATGTCATGATTTACATGTTAGAACCTGTCATTTATGTTTATCATACCGTGACGTCACGCAATACCAATTTTGGTGTATATCAAGCTAGCGACCTAGACGCAAGCGCACCATCAGCGTAGCATATAAATGGCGTTCTAGATGGCATGCGTGCCAAGATTTTCTTGTTACCACCCAACACTTATGTTCGTTATATACACACGCCCCGCAATAGTGATTTTTGTGTTTGTCAAGCTAGCGCAACAGCCCCGACCACGCCATGAGCGTGGCGTGCAAGTTCTGTTGCACCTGACATGTCATGATTTCCATATTACCACTTGCCATGTATGTTCGTCGTACACTCACATCACGCAGTACCAAATTTGGTGTATATCAAGCTAGCGAAACGGCCGCGCGCGTGCCATCAGCATGCAATGCAAGTCATGTGTAACATGACATGCCATGATTTCCATATTACCAGGTGTCATTTTGCTGGTCATACAGCCACGTCACCCACTACCAAGTTTGGTGTATATCAAGCTAGCGAAATGGCCATGAGCGTGCCATAAGCGTGGCATGCAAGTCATGTTGCACATGAGATGTCATGATTTCCATATGACCACATGACATTTATATTCGTCATAGAGTCACGTCACACAACACCAAATTTAGTGTATATCAAGCTAGCGAAACGGCCTTCAGCGCACCATGAGAGTGGCTTGTAAATCGTGTTGTACATGACATGCACATCATGATTTTATTATTACCACCTGTCTTTTGTGTTGGCCATGCAGAAATGTCTCATAGTGCCAATTTTTGGATATATCGAGTTAAGAAAACGGCCTGAGGAGCACTACGGCCATGGAGTGTAAATCGTAGTTTTCATGAGAATTTATTCAATATTTTCATTCCTGAACCAATAATTCATTTTCGTCATACAGTCATGTTACGCCATACCAATCTTGGTATAAATCCCATTAACGATACGACCAGGAGAGCATAAAGTCGTAGGCGGATAGATAGATAGATAGATAGATAGATAGATAGATAGATAGATAGATAGATAGATAGATAGATAGATAGATAGATAGATAGATAGATAGATACGCTGAAAGTCGCCGAAGTTCGCTAAGAAATGCTTCGCATTTCAAATATGGGCCACACGACCAGCGGAAGGGCGAACGGTGTTCCCTGAGCTGTTACTAGCGTAGCTTCATTATGAATAGTCATCACTTCCTTGAGGCATTTACCCGAATCAGCATGAATCACAAAAAAGGTTGTACCACTGTCCATCAAAACATCGACTTGCACTCAGTCTACCATGGCAGAAAGAATATTGAATGGGCATCCTCGAGTAGTTTCAGTCCTTTCTAATGTAGGTCTACCTCCAAATACTGCATCACTTGGTTTTACAACCAGTGTTCAATGTTGAACAATGCAGCGTGAAGTGGACAATAGGAGCTGTGAAGGGGTCAAGGTGATAGGACGTCTGGCCGAAGGGTAGGTACTTTGTGCCTCTGTATACGCTGGTAGAGATGGAGACCGGTGCGAGGGGACGAATAATGCCGGGCGTAAGATTCACCAATGGAGAAATCACATTCGCGCACGTCGTACCGCCGATGCTTCTCCTGCTGGCGCTTGCTGTAGAAACCTTTGCTATGCCTGCGATATACTCAAGAAAAACTTGTTGGGTGGGACGGACGCCAAGGCTAGTGATACAGGGCTTTTAGTGCACGTAGGAATACTGCAGTGAGGTACGAAAATACTATTTTCGGTGGGGTCGAGGTAAGCAAATGATTTTTTGACGAACCGTTCTCTACAAACAGGCCTTTAAACCAGTTATTTTAAACACGTAGCCATAGAAAGAACGCAGGAGGCACACGAGGTAATGATAACCTCGCGCTCACAATATGGCTTTTTTTACATATTGAAAACAGACTTAGCAAGGCAACCGTAAATAACCGGCACCTCGATAAATGTGACGCAACAGGTCACTGTTAATAATATCTAGACGCTTATTTTAATGCTGTTATTTTTAAAGAGATGTGGGTTTAGACTGGAATCAAAATAATTGACATCTCTACAGCCGCTTGGCATGAATAATTCACTTGCGAAGTTGTTGAGCAATATTCTTGTCGAAATACTCCGGCCGGTTTTGAAAGAGACTTGGTTGCTCGGTGGCGTCAAAATGGTCATCATATAGAGAACTGCATAGCGTTAATATGTTGCTTCTAAGTTGTTGAGCAATATTGTTGCTGATAAACTGCCATTTTTGAAAGAGACTTGGGGGGCTCAGTGGTGTTAAAATCATCCATATGAAGACAGGTGCACAGCGTAAATGTTTCGTTTTTCAAGATGTTCTGCAATATTCTGTCGTAAACGTCAGTCGTTCTTAGAAGAGACTTGTATGCTCAGTGGTGCCCAAATCATCGACAGCTCGATAGCGTAAATACTATACTTTCGAGGCTGGTCAGCAATATTCCTTGTGGTAAACTGTTGCCGTTTTTGAAGGAGACTTGACTGCTCAGTGGCATGAAAATCACTGACAACTAGGCAACACCATTGCGTAAATATTTCGGTTTGCAAGTTGTCGGGTCGCCTCACCACATCATCAACCACGTCGTTGTTTACTGTCTCTTGCTTAATTACAAGCTCGTGTAAGCTATGTTGTTCGCTGCTCAGTGGAAGAAACTTCATGGACTGGTCTACATTTTGTAGCTAAAACGCAGGTACAATGGTTGCTGAGGGATGTCTGTTTATGGAGTTCTTTTCAGCAGTGATAATTTCTTATTTTTTCACCCGTCAAGAAAAATGAGAGGTTACAATACATTAATTAAGAGTTTGCGCAAACTTCTTGCTTTACGCACTGCACACGCATATGTCTGCACTTGCGAAATTCAAGCTATCACCGAATAATGTTTATATGTCTACAATGATGAAGAAGTGGCATGTTAACCAATTAGCGGTACACTTCTCAGGAAACTAAGTGCTCTTTAGCTAAGTGCAACGTACGATGAGAGCGCCGGATTCAGGCGCTTTGAGTGTGCACGTAAACATATGACCTCCACATCGAATGTTTATTTGGGTATTTTTGACGTGCATAGGAAGTATAGGTGCCTTTTTTTTTGTAACAGAAACTTTCAATTTAATGCGGAAAAGAATCGGTTCCTCTGACATTTATAAGTTACCGAGAGGTTGACGTCAAGCAGGTAAGTAAGAAGTACCTGATCGCTCTGTAATCACTGTGCCTTTCTGAAGCAGAAAAGTCTTAAAGACACTGAATGTATTTTATTCAACTTAGCATTGAACTGGTCATTATTATCAGACTTTTTAGTGTAGCGCCGCTTCACACTACCAATAATTATTGCTGTACGTCAGAGTGCAGCAATGGCAATGCATTGCCTACCACTGAATCTAATAAAAAAATGCTGGTCCCATACTCAAAAAATAGGAATCACGTATATCCATTATTGTCGCTTCGTTGACAAAGCTGTCTTTAGCGACATGCCAAAATTCTCCTCCGAACACGTGTTTTCCATTGTTGAAAAAGCAGGAGACGGTCAAGGAAGCGAATTATGATATCGAGCTAAAACGCAGGTACAATGGTTGCTGAGGGATGTCTGTTTATGGAGTTCTTTTCAGCAGTGATAATTTCTTATTTTTCACCCGTCAAGAAAAATGAGAGGTTACAATACATTAATTAAGAGTTTGCGCAAACTTCTTGCTTTACGCACTGCACACACTGTACACAGTTTCTCGTAGCAGAGGGCCAAGTGCGAACGATTAAAATCGAAACCACTTTCCGCAATCGCAGTGTCATCGTGTGAAATCTGAAAATATTCACTCCAGACTCCATCGCCGAGGCTCCTTCGAGATAGATAGATAGATACAAAGAGATAGATAGATAGATAGATAGATAGATAGATAGATAGATAGATAGATAGATATATAGAGATAGACAGACAGACAGACAGACAGATAGATAGATAGATAGATAGATATATAGATAGATAGATAGATAGATAGATAGATAGATAGATAGATAGATAGATAGATAGATAGATAGATAGATAGATAGATAGATAGATAGATAGATAGATAGATAGATAGATAGTGTTAAACCTCTCAGCACACCGGAGGCAGGAAACACGTATAACATATTTAGGTTTGGTTTTAAGGTTTTCGTCGCCCAGCAGCTGCAAGACAACCATGTAAAAGTGAGTGTTTCCATTCACAGTGTATTTAAAGACATAAAACGGTGGATTACACCAGGACCCGTCTTGCAAAAAAATTACACCATCTCCCGCTAAAGGGAACCATGTGTAGATGCGAAGCAGCGGGTGCTAACGCTTACACTGGCGGCGGTGTTGCGCTGGCGCTCATCGCGGTGTTGTGCAGGAGAGTAATATGGGGAGCCGCAATCACGCAGTGATGGACCCGTATTTCCTACTGGAACATGCGAATCGCTGCTAATGGGCAATTAGAGACAGAAGACGCCGACTGGACACACAGACCCGCAGTCCGCTTTTAGTTAACGCGCACGGTGCGAACTTTTATCGTTCGACAATGCACAGGAGAAATCTCCCACCAGCACAACCTTGCAGGTCAAGATCCAGTGCCTATATATACGGGGTGGCCAGTGAACGGTTGTGCAGCACGAGCAGTCGGGTTTTTCAATCAAGAAACTCGCTAGCAGACGCTGCCTGCGTCGGCGTTGCGAGGCGAGAGAGGGGGAGCGTAGGAGAGGAGAGAGGGGGAGGGGACGCGCATGCGCAATGGGGGGTGTAAACGCCGCGGGAGGGATGCCTAGAGGGGAAAGGGGAGAGCGTAGGTGAGGAGAGAGAGGTGGTTGGGACGCGCATGCGCAGTGGGGGTGTGGAAGCCGCGGGGGAGGGATGCCCAGAGGCGAGAGAGGGGAAGCGTAGGAGAGAAGAGAGAGGGGGAGCGGACGCGTATGCGCAATGGGTGTGTAAACGCCGCGGGAGGGATGCCTAAGGAGAGAGAGGGGGAGCGTAGGAAAGAAGGTGCGTGGAGAGGGTCTGCGCATGCGCAGTAAGGGTGGTCACACCGCACACCACCACCACCACCACCACCGGATTGAACTTTGCCATAAGATGCTTCACATCTAAAACGCGGTAACGTGGTTCTTACCAAGATTGCCACTCCGGGTCTTACTAAAACACGCCAGCCCTGTTCACGTCGGAAAAGCGGTCATATACAACGTACCCACCACAACCGTCAGAAACCGTGTCAGAATTCCCGCTTTGGTAAAAACACGAAAAACACTCCAGACATGGCCTGTTTTTTTTCGACTGGAATGTGATCTAAATTCACGGCAGTTAAGTGCGTTTTTCAGATATGTAAGGGGCGAGGGCGTCTGAAAGTATATTGTGCATTTCTACGGGCAAGGTCAAGTGATGTGAGTACGGGATGTGCCCTGTGAAGAGCCAGATATTTTCGCTAGATAATCAAATAGTTCTGGTAAGATGACGACCTTGTCAAGATTACAAAAGCGGGTGTTCCACTTATAGCCATGAAGGATGTTGCCCATCATCCGTTCGAATGTATAGGTGCTCCCCTGAATAATTCGGAATGCCAGACACGCAGCCGCGCGACGGCTGAGCACACTAGCCGATAACTACAGGATGGATGGATGGATGGAAGGATAAGGCTGTACCCTTTAGATTGGTCGGCGCCTCAAGCCACCTAGCCATGATACACAGTAAAGTTAAGTACTGGCACAATGTATTGAAAGATTAAATTCCACTCGTATCTTGGGTTTCAGCCACCAATCGGATAACCTCCTCCTGATTATTTCCACCCGCTTAATTCTATTTTGTCTTGACTGTCCCTAAACCCCAATGATTTGAAAAATTCTGCGCTATTAACTTGGACTATAGGGTGAAGCCCTTTACTGAACATTATCAAATGTTCACCCGTTTCCTGCTCTACTCCACACGCGCTACATAACACGTCTATGCCTTCGTATTTGGCTCGGTATGTCTCGGTACGCAATATTACCGTCCTGGCCTCAAATAGCAGAGAACTACCCCGAGAATTATCGTAGATCTTTTCTTTTGCAACTCCCTGATTGAAAGTTCGGTAGGTCTCCAGTGATGATTTCGTAAACATCCTCATTTTCCACATGCCCCTCCCCGTTTCCTTCACCCTCATCTTAACCGATGTTTCCCATTGGCTTGATCTTCTGCTGTTATCTAAATATTTGCTTGATAATTTTCGGGTTCACTTCCTCCACTTCGTATCGACGTTCCTCATGTACAAGTAGCTGAAAACCTTCCAAGCCCAACAATCCTCTCCCATTTTTCTCAATCGCTCCTCAAATTCTATCTTGCTGCTGGCTTCCCTGCCCTCGAATGATGTCCATCCCATGTCATCTTGTACCCCCTGATTTGGGGTATTCCCGTGTGCTCCCAAAGCTAGCCTACCTATGCTACGTTGCTTAATTTCCAATCTTTGTTGGACCTCTGATCTCATGCAGAAGACCACATTTCCGTACGTCAGAGCAGGAACCATGACGCCTTTCCAGATCCCTCTCACAACATCACACCTATTGTAGTTCCAGAGTGCCCTATTTTTCATTGCAGCTGCATTCCTGTTACATTTATTCATTATGTATCTTTCGTACTCCCTTAGGTACTCAGCCCCACTGCTTATCCATACACCAAGATATTTGTATTTATCCACTATCTCAAGCGTGACCTCTTGTATCGTATGCTCACTGCCTTTCATGTCATTAAAAATAATGATTGCCGATTTTTCCTTACTGAACATCAAATCTAACCTATTTCCCAAATTACCGCAGATGTCTCAATCCCTGCAAATCTTCCTTGTTGTGGGCCAGTAATACTATATCATCTTCGTACATCAATGCATGTAATGACTCTCCCTAGCCAGCAAGTTTGGCTCTCTACGCAATCTAGATTGGCGTTGTCTTATTCCAGAAGGGCTTTAGCAATATAGCAAGGAGGGCTGGACGGATGGGGGGCCTGTAGCATATTATAAACCCCGGAATTTGTAAATATAAACGCTAGTCGATTCCTTGCGGCGTGTTCTCGCCATTACGGGCATCTATTCTTGCAGACTACGTGCGAGTAACGCGGCGTGGATACAACGGCATCAGTGCCTTTTTAATACTGTGTTATTCTCTTCTGCAAAGCGTTTGTTCTTGGTTAATATATCACCATCCGTGTTACTTCTAGCTTGGTAATACGAGGACAATTTGGACTTTATTACACCATGACCATTGGTTGTACAGGTGTACATTGCCTGTACCTGTACATAACCTGTACAAGCCTGTACAGGTATTGTACATTGCCTGTACAATAGCGGCCATAAAGTTTAGGAAAAGCCACTTCCCCTGCATTTCATGCACGGGAAGTGGCTTCATTGATACTTTTATAAGCGGTGTGCGACAACTGCAGTGTAGTTTATTTGCGCACCACGTTACGTCGCTTGCATATATTTCTGCACCAATCAATTACGGAATCTGACCGCTTGATAGCCAGTATTACATTTCCATTGCGTGCCTTCGTTTGTTGCCGCAGACTCATTTAACGCAATAGCGTTGACGAACTCGTTACGCGGAAATCCTGGTGTCGGTGTCGCCGTCGTCGTCTCTGGTTTTGAGCGAAAAAGCAGCGTTGGCCGTGAGCGAAAATTTGAGGTAGAGGCACATAAAGATAGGAGGCGGAGGACGTTTGCACTTCCCTGCGGCACAGTTTAGGTCGCCACCGGGAAGCGAAACCCGGCTAGCGACTGGGAGGCGATAGTTTGTGCATGTGCACGTGCGTGTGCGTAGGTGTGTGTGTGTGTGTGTGTGTGTGTGTGTGTGTGTGTGTGTGTGTGTGTGTGTGTGTGTGTGTGTGTGTGTACGTGTGTGTGTGTGTGCGTGCGTGCGTGCGTGTCCATGCGTGCTTGCGTGCGGATATCGCTGTCGTGCTCAACTTTTAAAGGCGAAGCTGAAGGGACCCCTCAATTTTCCTTTGCTCTGAAGTAGTATACAACGCTAATCCAGGGTATATTTTTCTACAGAAAACAAAAGACTCGAAAGGTAATTGTCTTTCGACGATATGCTCACGGTTGCATGAGACAAAACTTCGCCCTTCGCCCGCGCTAGTGACAGTCACCTCCCATAAATATTGTGACCAAATGTTAAATACGGCCCAACGTAGCAAAGGAAAAAGAAAATTACACCATCTCCCGCTAAAGGGAACCATGTGTAGATGCGAAGTAGCGCGTGCTAACGCTTACACTGGCGGCGGCGTTGACGCTGGCGCTCATCGCGGCGTTGCGCAGGAGATAAACCTGGGGGAAGCGCAATCACGCAGTGATCGACCGGCGTTTCCTGCTGGAACATGCCAATCGCTGCTAATGGAGAGACAGAAGACTCCGACTGGATACAGAGACCCGCAGTCCACTTTTAGTTAACGCGCACGCTGCGAATTTTTATTGTTCAACAACGCACAGGAGAAATCTCCCACCGGCACCACCTTGGAGGTGAGGATCCAGTGCCATATATACGGGGTGGCCAGTGAACGGTTGTGCAGCGCGAGCAGTCGGTTTTTTCAACCAAGAAACTCGCTAGCAAACGCTGTCGGCGTCGCGAGGCGAGAGAGGGGGAGCGTAGGAGAGGAGAGAGGGGGGAGGGGACGCGCATGCGCAGTGGGAGTGTCGACGCCGCGGGCAGAGATGCCTAGAGAAGAGAGGGAGGAGCGTAGGAGAGAGAGGGGGGGGACGCGCATGAGCTGTGGGAGTGTGGACGCCGCGGGCAGGGATGCCTAGAGACGACAGGGGGAGCGAAGGAGGGGAGAGAGGAGGGGAGGCGCATGCGCAGTGAGGGTGTGATTGCCGCGGGGAGGGATGCCTAGAGGAGAGAGAGGGGGGAGAGGGGGGTTTTTTTTTAAAGGGTTTGCGCATGCGCAGTAAGGGTGGTCACGCGGCACACCACCATCTCCACCACCGCCACCGGATGAAGCTTCGCCATAAGATGCTTCACATTTAAAAAAAAATGTCCCCACCTCCCCGAAGGGAATCGTGAGGAAATGCGAATGCATTTCGCGCGCGCTTCACTCCATTTATATATGGTGGTTGTGGTTGGAAGAAGGAAAAGGCGCCTAATTTCTGCAGCCTGGTCGGGAGCACGGCGCAGCGCCTGTTTTTTTTTTGCTGTTTTCTGTTTTTTTTCTTCTGTTTTTATTGTTTTTTTTCCTAATTTTCTTTTGTTCTTTTTTTCTTTGCTTCTTTTTTTTATTTTTTAAAATTTTTTTTTCATATATAGCTCCGCCGAGCTCCCGCGATGCGAGCGCCATCACGCACCAGAGCGCGCTCCTCCTCTCCACTCACTATAACACCTGCCGAGGCCACCGCGGACAACGCCAACGCCGGATGCCTGACATAGCCCGACTAATAAATGCATTCGCATTTAAAACTGGGGGATGCGTAAAGCACGCAGCGATGGAGCGGTGTTTCCTACTGGAACATGCCAATCGCTGCTAATGTGCAATGAGAGACAGAAGGCTCCGACTGGACACAGAGACTCGTAGTCCGCTTTTAGTTAACACGCACGCTGCGAATTTTTATTGTTCAACAACGCACAGGAGAAATCTCCCACCGGCACTACCTTGGGGGTCAAGATCCATTGCCATATATACGGGGTGGCCAGTGAACGGTTGTGCAGCGCGAGCAGTCGGTTTTTTCAACCAAGAAACTCGCTAGCAGACGCTGCCTGTGTCGGCGTCGCGAGGCGAGACAGGGAGAGGGGGAGCGTAGGAGAGGAGAGAGAGAGGGGGCGCGCATGCGCAGCGGGGGAGTGTGGACGGCGCGGGCAGG
This sequence comes from Rhipicephalus appendiculatus, assembly GCA_030522465.1. NCBI lineage: Eukaryota > Metazoa > Arthropoda > Arachnida > Ixodida > Ixodidae > Rhipicephalus > Rhipicephalus appendiculatus. The sequence continues at coordinate 115,483 of JALIZH010020569.1, read as the reverse complement.
GATGCCTAGAGGAGAGAGGGGGGAGCGTAGCAGGGCAGAGAGGAGGAGGGGAGGCGCATGCGCAGTGAGGGTGTAGTTGCCGCGGGGAGGGATGCCTAGAGGAGAGAGAGAGGGAGAAAGGATGTTTTTTATTTTTATTTTGAAAGGGTTTGCGCATGCGCAGTAAGGGTGGTCACGCCGCACACCACAACCACCGGATTAAGCTTCGCCATAAGATGCTTCACATCTAACACCTGCCGGCGCGCACACCTCCTCAACCTATCCTCCTCCTCCGCGGACAACGCCGCACAACGCCAACGCCGCACAACGCCAACGCCGCACAACGCCGGATGCCTGACATAGCCCGACTATGAAATGCATTCGCATTTAAAAGGCACCGAAGCACACGAACACGCACGCATGCAGGCTTATGCTCCAGGGCGCGTGCCTACGCACACGCATCTTGGCAGACAGCGCTGACCAAGCCACCCTTATGAAAACGCTAGCAGGGCACCTAGGGCTACCGCTTTTAGGCAACGCAAAGCAAATCTAGGTACGTTAGGGCTCAAGGCTTGCTTGCTAGGGAGCTTGCACGCAGACAATGCTTGCACGCAGACAATTGTACTATTTTCTGCGGGCGCGGTCCGCCGGCGAGCGGCTGCGTGTCCGGCGTTGCGAGAGAGAGAGCGAGTAAGAGTAGAACAAAGGCAGGGAGGCCGGCGTTGCGAATGATTCTGAGAGCGCCTGTACCTGGTGCTTCTCACAAGCGCCTCCTATTTTTTCAATGCCAGCCAATGCGCCTGATCCAACCGTTCACCACCCTCTCCTTTAGCCCTTTCCTACACTGGCCCATCGCCGAGGCTTCGCGTGTGCTTTGCGCTCATGGGGGAGAGTACCCTATAGGTGCTGCCTCACGTCGGAAATCAGATGGAGTAACCTTTTGTTCAGTTGTGTACAGAACCGAGGGTCGGCGTCTTGCATCCCTCGCGTTTAGGCTCCCTAGTCGAGTTCACTATGTTGGCGGTCACGCTGGCTCTGTAAGAGACACGGTGTTTTGAGATAGCTGGTGTCAGTTCGGGGCGCTGTGCGGTCAGCCAATCGGGACGCGTCACTGCGACGCTGCTGCATGCGCTGCCTTTTAAAGGTGCCACACGAGCGCTGTGAGGCGGCGGCGGCATTGCTTCGAGTCAAAATAAAGAGCACGAAGGAACCAATCTGACAGACTTATGATATTGGAGAGGGAAAGAGCGTCTATCGCATCTCCGTGGAAAAGCGCTCGGACGCACGTGTGACGTAACCAGCCGCACTCTTTATGTGGCGTCGCATCACAAGCATTCCCTGAACTTGAACTAAGGCTGACCGACGGCTTCCATTCAGAAGCGAGCGTTTACGCTGGTATTGAAAAAAACTTGGTTGATCCCTCCGTCATAGGAATCGGTATAACATGACAGTGAAACGTGTCCTTACAAAAGTACTCGAATGCTTACTGTACATTGATATAAGAGAGCTTGCACGATGTCTGTTGGAGCCTGACAGTTATAGCACCGTTTAACGTGGATGCATCCATGTTGACGCTTGTTGTACCCCCAACAAATCTGTTGCAAATAAAGTGGATTCTGATTCTGATATCCCGACGACTAACGTCCATGGTCAATGATTAAACACACCCTTGTGGTAATAGATGGTTGCGGTAGCTGTACGGTGAGAGCGGAATCAGTGAAAGCGGTGTGACAGGCAGAAGAGCTTCACTGATTGGACGCCGAACTTGGGCTAAGTGCAGCATGTTAGAGATATTGAACACTACCGCCCGAAAAGAGGGAAACGCATCGCGCGTTATGTCTTCCGCGCTGGCAGGCTGCAATTTTTTTGCGGGGCGAGCTTGGAAGATTGCTAGGAACGCGGAGTTATGACCACGCGAAGCAACTGCGCATCGCAGAGCTATTTTCGGTATGGACGGATGCTATGAGCGAGAACAATGCTAGGGGTATGGTCGCCACCTGGCAGTGTGTTAATGCTTCGACGAAATTGCACGTTTCCTATTCGAAACACGCCGAATGGGACGAACACGTACAAACAACGCTTTGAAGGAACTAATCGTACATTTCACGGTCATAATGCTTTACTTCTCTTTAGCAAGAGCACTTTGATAGGACAGTGGTAGATATAATAGGCTTCTTTTTTACAGCCCACAAAGTATGTGACCGAGGCGAAGTGGATAGGGTGCCCGGCATCTCTTGTCGCAGACCTAGAGGTCGTAGGTACGACTGACTCCCGTTGACGGAACTTTTTTTTTTGTCTTCTGATCATGCGAATTTTTTCGACGTCATTTCCCTGACGGAACTACGTCACTCAAACCTTGGTGAACCCCGGCATAAAACATCAAACTCGTGGAGTCTGTCAGGCGTGACGAAATGAGTCTTCGCATGATCGTTGTCAGCCATGGGCACTTGTGAATAACCCAAGCGTAAATGTAAAGACAAGAAATATTCTGCCCCTTGTAAGCAATCGGGAGCTTCTTCGATGCGTGGAAATGGGTACACATCCTTTCGAGTAATCTTAGTGAGATGGCGGTAGCCGACACAGAACCTTATAGTCATTTCTTTCTAGCGCGCAAGTACGACAAGAGAGGACCAGGGACTCTGCGACAGCTGAATCACTGCGTGTTTCAGCATGTCGTCGATAATTTGCCGTTGTTCCGCGGAAGATCAATAGCGTCGTTAGCGTTAGGAACACTGGGAACAGGTGTCGATGTAGTGTGTGAGGCTTGCCGTGCGACTAAAGGTCGGCTGGGCTCAGTCGAAAGAAGAGCGGAGGTCTTGGAGAAGAGCGAGAAGTCCTCTGCAATGCGATGGCGGTAGGTCGTCGGTACGGGCGGAAATTATCTGCGGCTGAATATTTGTGAACAGGTGCCGTAATGTCATTTAGCTGAAGGTAGGGTTGTTCCTCAGAGAAGTCTAGAGAAAGCAAGATGCGTATGCTTTGTAATGGCGGACATGAGCCAGTTAGCAATGATCTGTGTTGTAGCGCCAGATTTAATCAGTAGTGCCGCAAAGGGAAGTCATAAGCCGCGGCGACGGAGAGAAGCTTTCGACGGAGCATAGAGAGTGCCCTTCCGTGTAGCGCGGTCGTACATATCGCTGCAACAAGGATCCACATTTTGGGGGGGGATATCTGTGCAATCAGCAACGACATGTTTGTCAGGAGGGTCCGGCGAAAGTTCTACAGCGGTGTAAGAGCTATTTCTGCACGAGAACAGTCTATGATGGCGCCATGGCTCGAGAGGAAGTCCCAGCTGAGTATAATCTCGTGGGAGCAGGACGGTAGCGCGAAGAACTCCATCACGTAAAGTCCATCTAGTATGATGACCCGCACAGTGCACGCAGCTGACGGCGCAATGCACTGTGAGATGGCACTACGGAGCATTAGTCATCATAACGTCATCAGCTTCCATATCTTGCGGTGCAGTGTCTCGGGGATTAAGGACACGGTGGCCCGTGTCAACAAGCGGTACGGCGGTGGTACCTTCAGCATTGGCGTCAACAACATTTCGCGGCAAAACACATCGAGGCCTTGGGCAGCTCGTCTTGCATGGAGCTCTTGCCTCTGGAACTGCAGCAGTCACTATCCCTCCTCTATTGTTGAGCGGGCGGTGACGCATACGTGAGAAAGAGCATCGTCGAGGAGATGGTGACCGGTGATTGGCGCAGGATGCTGGATTATCAGTCATGTGCCTCGGTGGTGTGCGTGACGACGAGGAATCAGGCGTGGTCACGGTGCCGAAAAAAATGTAGGTGAGCGTTGCCTACGCAACTCGTGGAAACTCTGACAAAATGAGACCAGCGCAGCGATTGTGATGGGCATCTTTGCGAGCAACTTCTGAAAAGTGTCGTCCTCGATACCCTTCAGGATGGGCTTGACTTTCTCCTCTTCGGTCATGCTCGAGTTGACGTGGTCGCAGAGGTTCAGTGCACCCTTACTGTACACCTGGAAGCTGCGGCAGTTGACGCAAGCGCTGCTCTACCCGAGGTTTGCAAGCCGATCGCCGACCAAACACGTTCGTATTGGAAGTCTTAAAGACAAACCCAGTGAGATGGTCACTCGCGTGGTTGCGATACTAGAGTCGGCCGATGTCTGCAAGGTCGAACTTGACGTAACCAAGCTTCATTTGGTCTTTTCATTCATTACTGATACTGACATGCTCGCATTTTGACAGGTAATCTTCCACATCTGATGGGTAAATCTCGCCGGCGATGCACGGCGCTGCAGGTGACGTGGACTGCCAATGGACCAGACTGGAAGGGGACTCGTCGGCCATGCACATATATACCCTTTAAAGTGGACAGGAAGGGGGGGGGGGGGGATGACCGCCCCCGTAGCTATGTGGTATAGGATCGGACATTTATTCAAAGGCCGCAGGTTCGGTTCCTGCCGCCGGCAAGTTATCTTTTCGTCCACATTTCTTTCTTCTCATTTACATTAAAATTACTTGTAATACCATCCACTATACTTTCCTTGGCATCATTGTCCGTTAGTTCTCATTAATATCGCTTCTAACAAGGAAAACGAGCCCTTAAATTTACTTTTATTTTCTTCAGTCATCGTAAGGGTCTCGTTCTGGCAGACTTGATGCCTTCAGGTATTATGCGATAGATTATTGGTCAGCTGCCAGCTCCTAATAAGATCACGTGCTACGTGACACCAAGATGCGAAAAGAGTGTTCCACACTCGCCGCAATGCCGACTGGCAGCCCTGACTGACACTCCTACGTTTAAATGCTCATATATACCCTATGAAGTGGACGGGGATATGACCGCCGCCTTAGCTCAGTGGTAGAGCATCGCACGCGTTATTCGAAGGTCGAAGGTTTTTTCCTTGCCGGTGTGATGCGAAGCATCCATGCTAGACCCTGCCTCCCATGTGAGATGCCGTCCACTCTAGCTATAGGCGCTTCTCAAGGAATTTTTTTAAGAATCCGCTAGAAGGCGCGCTGGGCCGCGCGCGGTAGCGCGTGCATTCCTTCATTGACACTCAATGAGGTACACTCAATGGCACTCAAATGGTATGAGCGGTAAAGAGCAGTCTGGCTCATCCGCAGCTGCTCCTCGACGCGCTCGAGCCGCTGCCTCAAAACGGCAGCGGCGCCAAGCCGAGCCTGAAGTTCGTGCAAGGGAATCTGAAGCTCGAAGGAAACGCCGCCAAGCCGCTTCTGAAGAGACGAAGGCTCGCGTGACTGCAGCGCAACGTGAGGGCATTTACCACCCACCCACGCCTCACCACCAACAAAAGAGAACAACTACACCCTAATCACGAACCACCCATCACCGAAGTGCACCAAACGGAACGCATTTACGGCAACCCCACGTCAACCCTAGCTGCTTCGCATGCCATCAGGGTTCCCTTACGGGGGAGATGTGTGTAATTTTTTTTCTTAACATTTACATTACAAGTACTTCTAATAACATCACCTCTGTTTTGTATGGCATCATTGTCTGTTAGTTCTCATTAAGAGTACCTAACAAATAAAAAGAGCACTTAAATTTAGATATCTTTCCTACTTACTAGACACATAACTAAAAATGTGTGCCCAATATCATGAAATTCTACGGTATTTTCATTTTATTCGCTTAGAGGCCATCCGATGCCACGATAAATCACATCCACCAATCAACCGATTGGTCATTTGGAGTTCGACGCCATTATGACGCTTCCACAAGTGTTCGTAGTTGTGTGGGCAAATGAGTTCAGGAAAGGCGAGCCACCACGTTGCCTTCGAAAAGCGAAGCTGTCCAATCCGGTGGTTAAGACACTCGGTTTGAGCACAAATACTTTTCCGACCGACTACATCGCCATGCGTCACCTAGAGCACGTTGGAGGGTGAAATGTGGGAGGGAAGTGGAGAGGAGGCGAAGACATATACTAAACTAAGAAACTTTTACTGGTGGGGTAGGGTTTGAACCCGTGGACCTAGGGTCCAAAGGCGAGCGTTTTAGGTACTCGGCGACACAGGCCAGTGCCACCGAGAAAAATAGTTCAGGCCTGCTCACTACACCGGACATGGCATCTGACGTCACTCAGTTTTGACCCTTGTCTTCTGCCTTGTAGAGGTGCGCATGCATGCTCCCGCCGTTCGAGAGAGCATGATTGCTAAGCCTGACGAAGCCTCTGGTGGTGTGCTGGTGTTTCTTTAGGTGACTGCATGAAGATGAACGTGTTTTTCTGCGTCTGTGTAGTGCTGCGGGACGATATGATGTGCTTCGTTCACTGAATGTTCGCGTGGTGTACACCTGCAAGCTCTCCCGATGGGGTAGTGCTGCGGACCGAGCTATCGCCGCTATTGACAACTTACCGGAAGTCCAAGTGTTTTCATTCCTCAAAGACGACCAGAAAGCCAAATGAGAGATTGCCGTTCATCGGGATGACATCGATATGCACGTAGGGATGCACCCACTATGCGAACCAGAACACTGTAGTACAATATAAGGCCGTCAACCACCACTACAGTCAGCAGAGCCATGGCCGAGAGCACAGAGAGGCTGCTTAGCAATGGCTAGGCAGGTGGTGTGTGTCGCCCAGGTTGACTCCATTCCTCCATCTTGCTTGCATGTGTTTGGAGGGGGGGGCTTAGTCTGTCCCTCCCCGCGTCCCACACCACCACAACGCATGTGAGTCTCCTCCCCCCTCTCTCTCTCTCCTCTCCTACGCTCACCCCCTTTCTCTCCTCTAGGAATACTCTACTCTACGGAGCGGCGCCCGCGTCCCACAGCGCATGCGCGTCCCCTCCCTCTCCTCTCCTAATCCCACCCCCCTTTCTCTCCTCTAGGAATCCTGTACTCTACGGAGCGGCGCTCTCCCCCCTCTCATCTACGCTCACCCCCCTTTCTCTACTGTAGGAATCCTCTACTCTACGGAGCGGCGTCCGACATCCCCACATCGCATGCGCGTCCTCTGCCCCTCCCTCCTACGCTCACCCTCTTTCTCTACTCTAGGAATCATCTACTCTACGGAGCTGCTCCCAGACCCCCACAGCGCATACGCGTGCCCTCTTTCTCTCCTCTCCTACCGTTCCCCCCGTGTGCGACAGCTGCATACTCCGCTGGGGTCACCACGGTAGTTCCGCGGTATAAAAATGACGGAGCGCGCCTCATTCTCTCTCCTGTGATGCGCTCATCGCAGCTCTGCGATGAGCGCCCGGGCCGCTGCCGCGAAACGAGAGCGGCGACGTTTCTCCCCGCTCAAGCTAACCATCTCCCCGCTGCTTCGCATCCACACATGGTTCCCCTTAGCGGGAGATGGGGAAGTTTTTAAACTGCCTTGGAACAAGACCTTATGCAGATGTTATCTCGGTGCAGCGTAAATTGTAATTTCAGTGCAGGTATCCAATTTTATTAAAAAACGCAATAAACATTACATATTTACCCTTATCACACCCGCGTAATGTCGGGTAATCGACAAATGTGGCTCCAGGGTGAACTGCGCTGTTATAGGAGTCTAATAAATATAACATTTGTATTCCTATGATTCTGCAAGCTACATTCAAGTGTTGCTCGACCTCGGAGGAATACGCTAATGGAACCTACGTATGACCTTCACATCACCACACCGTAAAATGGACTTCGTTTCCACAATGGTGACGTCTGGACTCAACGTTAGTGCTTATGTTACGACAGACGATTAGCTACCATTCAAACGGCAGTGCAGTCGACCTTCCTGGAAATCCCACCATGTGCACACAACTACTATACCTACCAAGACAAGTCGATCCACCCTAACGCTTGGCGCAAAGGCAAGAAACGCTGCATAAATAATTACTGGCGGACTGGTTCGCATGACGCCGATTCCCACAAGGCATGGAGTCTGTCGAATTTTTTTTTCTGTCAGGGCCATTCTCCTTCACTAACATTCGCTAATCAACTTTAGTATATCTTGTAGTTTTTTATTTGTTTTAAAAGCACCGCCTCTAACATGTTCGGTTCTTTCTGTAAAATGCTGTCGTGCGCGCTTCTGAGTTGTCAGCGTAAGCCTTTACATTAGACAAGTGCTTTTATCTCAGCGTCGCTGACGCCCGCCCCCACGACAACGTAGCGTCCCGAGACAATGATAGGAACTCCATAGATTTCGCATTTTTCACGAACGCGTTTGCCGATACGCGGTCTACTTGGCTGCAAAACAACGGCGACACAAAGTAGACGCACGTTCAAGCTCCGCTCGACTTCACGAGCGCAGCGAGAGATGCGTTTTACGTTCTGCTGTTCGCACCCCGAACACATGAAAATGAAACAATAAACGCGCGTGGCAATATATTCTCAGAACAGGCGTTTTTCCTTCAGGGTCGGTAAACATTTCGCTATTTGCGCATATCACCGTTGGCTTACTGTAATACCTCCGATTACCTTCTTGAGAAAAGGGAAGGAGTGCTGGTGCGTAGCGTCGTACGTCGGTTATGTAGTACGTACTATTTCTTACCGCTGCTTCAATCACTTTTTTGCAGTATTATAATCATGCAGCAGTCTCGCCAGCATTTTCGCCTGATTTATTTCCTTGAAGTATGTACCGCTGCTCCTCAGACAAATTTGGCTGCCTGTAAATATCTCAAAGATTTCCCTGTTTTGTACCTTACTCAATAAAGGGCATGCGGAGCAGGAAGCCTGCGATAAAGTGCTTTCTTAAATGGTTTTAAGGTGTGTGAGCTCCATTTAAAGTCGGAATATTTAAGGACGACTGCCAAGTACAGCGATGCCAGGACCGGCATGACAGTACAAAGCGCTCACACATCAGAGAGAACTGCAGAAATTTAGCGAATGAATAAGAACGATTTATGTGCCTTTTGTGCTCAGTGTGTCACGTGTGTGTAAGTGTGTATGTAAGGAATAAAGATTGAATAAAATTTACCTCATTTATTTCGTCACTTTGTTGGGCCATCAAACGTTGCTCTTATAAATCGGTCACACCTTCGATAACGTAGGATCTTTTATTTTTGAGTAGTAAATGGCTTACAGATAAATCACCAACAGAAATTTAAAGCCTCGTGCATTCCTCAATCCCGCGCCAATCCCGACGCAAAATGCAAAATTAATCTATTCTGCATGTAAAACTCGCTGCGAACGTTTTATCTTTTCACAGAAGACGTTGGTGGCAATGGCTTCACAGCCTCCCGTACGTGCTCGCTCGGTCGAAACGCGTGACGTCATGGCGGCAGTGAATAGGCCTGAAATCTAGGTGGCATTGCGCAGGCACACTTGCAGAAGATGGATATCTTGAGTGCCATATTTTGCCTACCTGCGGGCGAAAGAACAAAAAAAAAAGATGGAACGATAGAAATACAGATAAATCGACATAGATAGAAGCTTAACTCGGCTTTCCTAAACTGAACATGGTTTTCCCACGCTTATCTGCCAATTTTTTTTTGCCATTTGCCTATAACTTGGCTTACCTGACTATCTCTCGCTAAGCTCTGCTGGTTGTTAAGGAAGGCCGCCAAGCTCCACTCTTTCTTCAGGCTTGGCACCACCGGTGCGACGTTGCCCTAATAGCTTTCTGGCGGCGAACGTCCCGCATCGGACGGCGGATATAACTTATTCCGCTTTGGTTCGTTTGTTGTATCAGTCTAGTCCAGACAAGGTTTTTAACACAGCAGTAAAATAATTCGGGGGTTACCTCAAAAAGCCTTCTACATTGTTACCTGGTCACCACTTGCAGGACTAGGGCACCACAGTCCTCATCACTCCAAGCCTTTTCTATCGCTTAAGTGGGGAGTACATTGGGCGCTCGGGCTGGCGAATGCTGTCTTCGTCGTCTGTGTCGCTTGCCCTCACGCATAATAATAATAATAATAATAATAATAATAATAATAATAATAATAATAATAATAATAATAATAATAATATATCAATAATAATAATAACGCTGTTTGGCGTGCAAAAACCCCTATATGATTATGAGGGAAGCCACAGTGGAGGGTTCCGGAAATTCCGACCATCTGGTGTTCTTCAACTGTAACTATATATCATAGCCATGTTTAGCAAGAAAGTTGGAAAGGGAAGACGGCCCCACAGTATCAGAAATAAAGGTCTTCTTTCCCGTCTTGAACGCCGAGCAGGCTACGCTACTGGAAGACCAGCAAGCGCTTGGCCGCGAACACCAGCGTCACTGAAGGACAGGCGAATCACTGCGCCTGACTTTATAGACCTTTTCAAGGTTGCGATAGAAGCAGCAAGCGTGGCACCCCAAAATATTTCCGGTTACTTCATTTATCAATCTCTAACACCGAAGCGTAAACCATGTTTTTAAGTTGTCCCAAAAAAAAGAAAGCCTCTTTTTTACGTTTTCGGAAGAAAGAGGAAACCTCATAATCTTGTGTATAACTCGGAAGAATAGTTATTTGACATATTTGGCTGAAGCTTTTCTTCCTTGCCAATGCTGGTATGCTCTGTGGGTGGCCAAAACCGGAAGTCAATATGGTCTGTGTTTGTACTCAGTGAAAAGATCTATAGCTCCCACGATGAGTGCAACTGCATACATTTTTTTTTTTCAATTTCCTTTCACACACGTACTTAGCTGGACTAGATAAAATGGCTACAGGACCACCGCATGGCAGATCCTGCACCCTCATCGTCCCCTCAGATATTGCTCTTGAAATTGCTACGAGAGTGCACACAACACTGACGAGCTGCCTTCGAATAGGAAAATATTGGCCGTGTTTATAACGTTTTTAAATACAAGCATTTCTTAGCGAACTTCGGCGGCTTTGAGCGAATCTATCTATCTATCTATCTATCTATCTATCTATCTATCTATCTATCTATCTATCTATCTATCTATCTATCTATCTATCTATCTATCAGCCTACGGCTTTATTGCTCTCAGACAATATCATTAATGGGATTTATACCAAAACTAGTATGGCATAACATGACTGTTTGACGAACATGAATGACCGGTCATATCATGAATATCATGAATAATTTCTCATGAACCGTATCATTTACATGCCAAGGCCGTGGTGCTCCTGCGGCCGTTTCTAAACTCGATATATCTTAAAATTGATATGATGATACATTTCTGCATAACCAACATAAATGACAAGTGGTAGTATAAAAAACATGGCTGATCCCTCCGTCATAGGAATCGGTATAACACGAAAGTGAAACGTGTCCTTGCAGAAGTAGTCGAATGTTTACTGCACATTGATATAAGAGAGCTTGCAGAATGTCTATTGGTGTGTTTTTGGTGTGTTGGCAGTTATAGCACCCATTAACGTGGATGCATCCACATGGACGCTTGATGGTAACATATGTATCTCGACGACTAACGTCTATGATGAATGATTAAAGAAACCCTTGTGGTCATGGATGCTTGTCGTAGCTGTACGGTGAGAGCGGAGTCATTGAAAGCGGTCTGGCAGCCAGAAGAGCGTCAATGAATGGGCGTTGGCAAAGCGGCACGCTGCCGGAGGAATGGACACATGGAAGGGTTATACTGATACCAAAGCCTAACAAACCAGTTACCCCTGAAAATATGCGACCTATTTCGCTTACCTCTAGCCTGGGTAAACTCTTAGAGCAAGTCATCCTTGCTAGACTTAACGGCCACATGGACGACACGGGTCAATACCCAGACTCAATGATTGGCTTCCGATCGGGCCTATCCACGCAAGATGCCATGCTTCAGCTCACAACAGATATTCTGGATCCCCTCATTCCTACACATACCAAAGCTGTCCTGGCAATAGACCTCAAAAAATCGTTCGATAACGTCAAACATGAAGCCATCCTAAATGCTCTGATAGAACTAAGGGTTGGCCAACGAACTTACAACTATATAAAGGCTTTCCTGCAAAACCGCACGGCCACCATGTGTGTAGACAATCTTCGTACACGCCGCTACACACTAGCTAACATAGGCACTCCGCAAGGATCTGTGCTGTCCCCTTTCCTTTTTAACGCAGTCCTCATTCCGCTTGCGCAAAAGCTACAGAAAATCCCCCATCTTGACCGTACCCTGTACGCAGACGATATTACTTTGTGGACTACGTATGGATCAGATGCCCAAATCGAAGAAACATTACAAACAGCTGCAACTGTAATACAGGACGAGGTCACGAAGGTAGGCCTCAGCTGTTCACCAGAAAAATCAGAACTTTTCTTGATTCCACCAAAAGGTAACCGGAACCACACTTCCATCAAGATCTGCGTACAGGGTAGGGAGGTCCCTCAGGTCCCTACCATTCGCATCTTAGGGCTCTACCTGCAACAAGATGGGAAACATACCGAAACCATCAAACGCTTAAAGAGCACACTGGCAGCCACCACGCAGTTAATACGCAGAGTGACAGGTAAAGATCACGGCCTCCGAGAAGCAGATACTCTGCGAGTGGTACACGCATATACCATGAGCAGAGTGTTGTATTCTACACCTTACCTCAACCTTAATGTGAACGAAACCCAAACAGTAAACTCTATAATCAGGCAAGCCACCAAGGCAGCGCTCCGCCTCCCAAAAAGCACCAGTAATGAACGCCTGGCAGAGTTAGGTGTGCATAACACCATACAAGAGCTAACAGAGGCACACCTACAGGCACAATATCTCCGACTGGCCAGCACACCTACCGGGAGACATATACTTTCAAAACTCCAAATTCGCATCCCCGCCAATCATGATTCCCTGAAGTCCATACCCAAGGAAATTCGCGAAACATTCTGTATTCGACCGCTCCCCCCGTAACATGCACCCCGACCGAAACCGCGAGCGACGGAAAGCTAGAGCAGCAACCCTCCATAAAGCGTACGGCGGGGAACGGGATGCTGTGTGGGTAGATGCTGCATGCGATCAGCACGGAGCCACAGCGGTGGCCTACACACCGAACACCCCTCCATTAATAAAAGAATTACCTCCTGGAACGAAACCAGAAGAAGCGGAAGAGATCGCTATTGCGCTAGCGCTCGGCAGTTCCAATGCTACCTACATCCTAAGTGATTCAAAAACTGCATTGCTAAATTATGCTAGGGGGCCGAGTTCACCCTACCACACTCCACATGCTGACCCAGCACCCCCCATCCTCCCGCAGTGCTGAGCTCATCTGGGTGCCCGCGCATTCGGGAAACCCTGGCAATGAGGCCGCCGATTCTTTAGCCCGAGGGTCTAGAAACCGGGCACAGGCGGATCTCGTGGAGGGTTCCTCGAAGGAGCGGGCGTGTACCTTGCTGAGCTCACCGCGACTGCTCGTGCCGAAAGGCAGATATACCCACCTCCCCCACTCTTCCCTTACTACCAGGCAACAGCACATATGGCGCCGTCTGCAAACACGCACCTTACCTACCCCCCTCCCTCCTCTCCCACTACCAACCAATCCCGCCGTCCTGCCCTCTGTGCAATGCACCGAGGGCAAACCTGACCCACCTTCTCCTGGCCTGTCCGTCTTCTCCTCCTCCCGACGGGCCGGTGCCACTGAAAACCTGGGAGGACTGGGAGACCTCGCTACACTCCACGGATCCGACAAGGCAGAAGATCGCCTCCAGCCGGGCTGCCGACGTCATGGACTTACTAGGCATGAACGTTTGAGTGTAGTGGGGTCGCGCAGAGGGGACCCAGGGGACCAGGGAGGTCCCGAATTTCCTCGAAATAAAGTTTTTTCGACTCGACTCGCCGAACTTGGACTAAGGTCGCCTACTCGCTGCATGTTAGAGTTATTGAACAACGCTGCCCGACCAGAGGGAAACGCAACGCGCGTCGTGTCTTCCCCGTGGGTCGGATGCGAGTTTTCACGGGGCGAGCTAGGAACATGGCTAGGGACGCGGAGTTAGGGGCCACGCGACGCACTCGCGCGTCGCACAGCTATTTTAAATGCGAATGCATTTCATAGTCGGGCTATGTCAGGCATCCGGCGTTGTCCAGCGTTGTCCGCGGAGGAGGAGGAGGAGGAGGAGGAGGAGGATAGGTTGAGGAGGTAAGCGCCGGCAGATGTTAGATGTGAAGCATCTTATGGCGAAGCTTAATCCGGTGGTGGTGGTGTGCGGCGTGACCACCCATACTGCGCATGCGCAAACCCTTTAAAAAAATAAAAATAAAAAACCTCCTCTCTCCCCCTCTAGGCATCCCTCCCCGCGGCAACCACACCCTCACTGCGCATGCGCCTCCCCTCCTCTCTACCCTGCTACGCTCCCCCCCTCTCTCCTCTAGTCATCCCTGCCCGCGGCGTCCACACTCCCATCGCGCATGCGCGTCCCACCTCTCTCTCCTCTCCTGCGCTCCCCCTCTCTTCTCTAGGCATCTCTGCCCGCAGCGTCCACACTCCCACTGCGCATGCGCGCCCCCCCTCTCTCTGCTCTCCTACGCTCCCCCCCCTTCTCTCGCCTCGAGACGCCGACACAGGCAGCGTCTGCTAGCGAGTTTCTTGGTTGAAAAAACCGACTGCTCGCGCTGCACAACCGTTCACTGGCCACCCCGTATATATGGCAATGGATGTTGACCTCCAAGGTGGTGCCGGTGGGAGATTTCTCCTGTGCGTTGTTGAACAATAAAAGATCTATTCCAGGAGAGAAGTTGAGTGCAACAGAAAAAATAAATAAAATGAATTCACTTGGCAAGGAGGCATTTGAACCCGGATACACATGGTGCGAAGGCTAGCGTCGTAACTACTCGGCGATCCAGGTGGACGGAAACACCTGCCACGATAGTCTAGTGGTTGTGGTGCTTGACTGCTGACCAGATCACGGCATCGAATACCGGCCGCATTTTCGATGGATGTCGAAACGCTTGAGCCATGTGTGCTTATATTTTGGCGCACGTAATGAACCCCAGGTAGCCAATATTTCCGTAGCCGTCGACTACGGCGCCCCTCATAATCACAACATGGTTCTCGGACGTTAAACACCAATAATTATCATACTAGTGTTTCGAATTATAGAAATGCTAAGTTTGGTTTTAGTCGATGTCATGCTTTCGCAAAGTGATTGCGGATAATAGAGGTTGGTATTTTACGTCGCAAAGCCAAGATGTGGTTGTCAGAGACGCCGTATTGGAGGGCTCCAGATATTTCGACCACCCAGGGTTCTTCAACGTGCATCTTAATCTAAGTACACGGGTTGTGACTCCGTTTGTTTCTAGCAAGATATTTTTCTGAGCCGGCTAAGAACCAGTTGTAACTGTTAGTGACTACTCTATCTCGTGGATAATGGTAAAGAGTCGTATCAGTACCACGCTGGATACGGACACAAGGCAAAAAGGAACGTGCATAGGCGCGCCGATGAGAGCCTGCCAGTGTGTTCAAAGGTATGGTCGAAGCTTTTTGCATGGTCTGCTACAGACCATGCAAAACGAGGTGGCAATTTTCTGCTTTCCAAAAACCCCAATTGCTGACAGTCAAGCCGATTGCAACAATGCCGTATTGAAAGGTGGGGACGCGGACGCCGCTTCACAGTGATCGTACAAGTCCCCAGAAAGGACACGAATATTCATTTCTAAAAAAAGTCACTGGACAAGGCGCTGAACTGACAACTGGAGGGTTTACTACAAACCAGACGCAATAAGTTCACATACCTAACCCTGCGCTATTAGCAATATTATTTCTTTTTATTTTAACTGCGTCGCTATTATATCTACCCTTAATAACTTATTATTTGTATTGTTTTTACTTCGATGTAACTGCCAATCTCTTACGCATTTTCAAATGAACAGCTCCCCTCTGTAATTCCTTCGGGCCTTCAGGGTACTATTAAATAAATAAATGATTGAGGAGCCTATTTTCAGCGGGTAAATGGGGCAGCGGAGGTTGCCATAAAGTACTGTTTTTCTTTGCAGAATAACAGACTGATGGGCAATTGGTGTGGATTCATAATGACATCTAGTGATTCATGAAACATATGAGAAATGCGCTAATTTGTCTCCCATGAGGGGACACTGCTCAGCGACTTATGATCGAAAGCCAGTGCTACAACAAATACAAAATGAGTGAGACGAAGGCAGGGACATGCGCTTTTTTTTCTTTCCTGCTTCAAAGGCTACATTCTTGAAAGATGCAGGGGAGGGGTGTAAGGGATGGATAGCAGTGCTCGAGTCTCATATATTTATGAGACCGCTCCTTATCTTCATACCAGCGCATACTCCTACCCCCCCCCCCCTTTATCTTCCCATTGACGTTCAATTGACGTTCAAGAAAAATTTTGAAGGCTAGATAATATGTGGGATAGATTTGTGTATACACCACGCGCATCATCTGCGAAATATCAACAGATAATATAGCCTAGGACGTATTTATAATCGATTTTAAAGTTCCTATCGCCCTACTGCAGCGAAACGTGCCTTCGTTTATTGTGTAAACAACCAACCACCCACTGCGTCACGAGTTTAAATATAAAACTTCAACCAAAATCACCAATCGTCGCCACAGCAGCGGATAGAAGAAAGGAAGACAATAATTCGTGACCTCTGCACCAACGGCTACACAAAGGCGTTTATTCGCAGAACCCTCCGTAAGAGAAAAGACGGGGGAAACGTGACACCAACGGCGCCGCAACAACGCCGCGTCTCGATCCCCTACATTGCGGGTGCCAGAGAAGAAAGGCACGGGTCGACGTTTCCCACAAGCCATCCACCACTATCGGCAGTTTTATCCCTCGGCCCAAAGACAGCGCATCTGTGGAAAAAGCGCAGGGAGTCGTGTACCGGATCACGTGCGCCGACTGCCCCGCTTCCTACATTGAGGAAACCAAGAACTTCCTTGAAAGAATGCGGCAGCACAAGAATGACCTCCCTCACTTGAACAGCGGACGGAGCGAAGTGACAGAGCACTGCTAGCGGTTTGACCACCATACCAGTCCCGACGGCGCGGTGATTTTGGAAAAAGAAAGGAACCTTCGCCGGCGGCCCCTCCTCAATTCCTGGTACATTGAGCAGACAGCGGGAAACATCAACCACACCACGGGGGGCACTGCCCTCCCTCTACTACCAGGGCTTGCGACGACTCACGGCAAACAATCCCACCTGGCAAGAAGGCGTTGCACATCTCGGGCCTTCTCACCCCTGAACAAGAAGCCGATCATGCTTCGAAACGTCGCGGTTTCTTAAAATAAATTTTGGCTGGAGTTTTCTCTTCTCTCCAGTTTTCTGTTATCCCAACCAGACAGACTTCTGCCGAATGTTCACTTTTGAAAGAATAGAGATATTTGTGTTGCAGGCCCCAAGCCTAGAGTGTCGAGCTCGTTGCTTCGTTTTGTACTTTCCTTGCATTCCTTGGGGGATATTAGGAGCTGGAAAGCAAGATACGAGAAACGAGCCTGGGAAATGCCCGCGCCATGAAGCTTTTGCCGTGTGGCTTGGACGAACACAATGACGGCTGAGGGACCACCGAAAGTGCTTCGGCGCGTCAACGCTGTCGATGAATGGAAAGGTGTTTAAATAGGAAAGAAAAGAAAAAAATACGAAAAAAAAAACGGGTTTTGCTTGAGTCGGCAAGGACTGAACTGCAGGCGTGCTGGGAAAATATGGCAGCTATATCTCCCAAAGAGAGTCTAGAATTCGAAGAGGTCATTAAAGTTTAAAAGCTTTTTGAATTGCCGAGAGGTAACAGAATTCTTTGACCACATTACAGCCCGAAGAAATTTGTTTTTGCAAGTGATGAAGCATCGCGTATGACATGAATGGTGCGTTTCTACCTCCTTCCTCCTTGAAATCCGGTCGCTACAACTTTCGAGGTACCACGGGGGCAAGCTTTATCTAGCCACTTTAAATGACGCAGCCGTTGTTTATTTGGTAGCGAATGACATGACGAAAGCCGATGGTCTGTGTCGTCGCTACATTTTTAACAAAGCTTGAAATTCGGTGAGATGGTGCATAGCTACTGGGAAATTTTTGAGCGCGAAACAATGCATTCAGAAGGCATTCAAAAGCGCCCGTCCTGTCTCTCTCGTACTTGTGAATGTCTTGTTTGGCGCTCAAAAATTTCCCAATTGCCATATTTATTCATGAAAAAACCGAAGCGACATCTAAAGGCACAAGCGGTTCAATGCAACAGAGAGCGAAGGGGCGCTCGATGCTCGCGAATCGTGCTGCTTTGTCGTATTTGAATCCACATGAATGATGAAGCTCGAACATTGCACTCATTCTCCGTTGATTAGGTACACAATTGTAGATCAAACTCAATATGGATCACGATGTCGCTTAATAAAAGTGGCCTGGAGTTGTACATGTGTCAGAACATGCTGCACAGCCCACTTACATGCCCTCGTATATGAGGGCATGGACAGCTTGATAATTTGAAAAATAATTTCTAGGGCTTTGCAAGACTGTACATCTACACGATTACAAGGCACGCCATAAAAGGAGGCTCTAAATATTTGTAACCATAGGTCGGCAAAATAAATGGAGCCCACGCAGACTCACTCAATAAACGTTTTTCGCTTAGCACTCACTAGGACCCAGACTAACCAAAATTCTGCTGACGCGAACTCACTCGGACTCAGACTCATTAATATTTTCTTCAACCGGACTCACTCGGACTCAGACTCACCAAAATTTTGCTGAAGCAGACTCACTCGGACTCAGAGTCACCGGTGTTTTCATCATCCGGACTCACTCGGACTCAGACTCACAAAAAGTTTCCTCAAGGAGACTCACTCCGACTCAGACTCATCTGAATATAACTCAGCCGGAGTCACTCGGACTCAGACTCACCAAAATATAACTCAGCCGGACTCACTCGAACTCAGACTCACCAAAATTTTCCTCAAGCGGACTCACTCGGACTCAGATTCACCTAAGTATAATTCAGCCGGACTCACTCAGACTCAGACTCACGCCTCAATCTGAGTCTGAGTGAGTCGACTCATGAGTGAGTTTGCCGACCTATGGTTACGCCACATGACGTCACACCAAAATACGTGACGTCAAGATGAAGTAAAAAGTTTTTGTGTTCTGTGACGTGTTGGTGACGTCTATAGGTGTCGTCATCATGCGATGACGATTTTTAGCATCACTCGTCCCCGACGCCGTGAGACGGTAGCCGCCGACCTTCCAATTTACCGTTTGATGAGGCATCAAAGTCTTTTGCCTTAAGAAGCAGTCTACACGGTCACCCGGTTCCCACCATGTACAGCACCAGGCAGCACGTTCCTTATCCCTCCACTTCCTCTCTTCCTTTTGAGCGCGGTTCACGTTCGGCGCCCCAGTACGCGGTCGTCATTTCAAGTCGTTTGCCCTCACGCAGACAAAACTATGCCTAATGTAGTCATCTATAATACTGATATATCTGGTTTAACATCCCGAAATTCCGACATGATTATGGGGACGCCGTAGTAGAGGGCTCCGGAAATTTCGGCCATCTGGTGTTCTTTAACAATAAAGATCTGTACGTAGCCATGTCTAGCAAGACAGCGGGTAAGGGGACAGGGCGCCACTACATCAGAAATCAACGATTAATTTCCCGCCATGAACGCCGTCATAAACGCCGCGCTCTTGCACGCAAACACCAACGTCGCTGACGGAAAGGTGAATCAGTGCTCACTTTCTATAGCTTTCACGGTGACTGCAGCGGTATACATTTGTTAAAGAAGATTGTCTTTCTTGGGATACTGCAACGCAAAAATTTTGGTCTGTCTGACTGTCTGTCAAACGATTCAGCCACCCGGCCAAAGTTTAACTACTCGCTGAGCGCCCAGCCATCTTGAACTGGTGTTTGCGTTCATAATTGTGGACATTTTCGATCAGAAACAAATATTACGCCTAGCTGAGGCGTAATATCAATACATAGGTATTAGGTGGTGTATTCCTTTACTAGAAATACATAGATACGTAATTCTAAAGACCCTAGTGTTTCTTAGGCTACGCTGAAAATGCTACGCTAAGCGCGAACTGCGAAGCTATGCACGAAGAAGCCCTCTGCTGATGATATGGTGCTGCCGCTGGCAGTGGCCCTGGGTTCTGCACAAGCTCATGTTTCTCTACGCCACTGCCAGATGGCGTCCATATCTCACGCAGCGCCTCCTCTATTTTATCAATGCCAGCCAGATGCGGCCGCTTCAACATAGAGTAGGCGCTGTCTGAGGCAAGGCAAAACATAGCAGTATGGCCGGCAGAAGACTATCGTCTTTCGACGACATTTGCAGCGAAGCACGTAGATACGCAGCCAATTTTTCCATTAGCTTTCACGCAAATCCTGTGTTAACTAGATATATAGGCCACAGGACCTTTTATTTAGTTAACTAGTGCGCTTCCTTCTCCTCAAGGGAGGAGGAGCAAAGCGCACAGGAGAGGTTGTTTTACGCATATACAAAATCACGGTGTAAGAGATAACAGACAAAGTAAGGTTGACGGCACAGAGTGCATGTTACGTGACGATGCGGAGGGGCGAGAGTCTAAGCATAACTTCGGCTTGCGAGTTCCGACGCTCACCAGACGCACAAAACTTTCGATTTTACACCGTGAACTGTTGTCGAACTTTAGCGTTGATACACATATTGATGTTACCATACGCGCCAAATCATATATTTTTTCTAAGCTAAAAGATTGTGCGTTTCATTGCGTCTCATTACATTTCGGTTTGCTGTGATCCACAAATTAACTAGTTCTCGATTTCTCAAATAGGTCTAGATTTTTCGTCGCCCTTGTCGGCAACGTTCCGCACAAAGAGTTCGTAAGCGCCTCTATAGTTCTGTGTCCCTCGCCATCAGGACATATGACAATGATACGCATTGCATGAAGCTATTCCGCCGTTCTCAAGGAGATATGAGTGGGTGATCGGATGCTTCGGTGGAAATGCAGGTATCTCTTATTGCGATCTGTGCTTGTAAGCACCGAGCACCGTCGCACTTCTCCGGATAACACGTACGGTAGTGCCTCTGAGTTCACTGCAAACAGTCGTATGCTATTCTATGCTACTCTAATTACTCTGGGTACCTGCGAAATAGAGTTACGCTATTACAGTGAGCGGATATTTGTGCTTGCACGTCTGCAGCAACACGCCTGCAGGCGCGCGCGAGAATTCAAAGCACTGGCGCTAAAACTTGCCTTGCAGAAATGTTACCACCATGGTTGATGCCAGGATCGAGATTCCCCACTAAAAAGTGTGCCTTTGAGGCGTTCACTAGAATACCTATTAGGAACCACAGCGTGATAAGCATTGACAAAAAATCGTATTTTCGATTATACAAGTTTATAGGTGCCATATTTGAGTCACGGGTTTACATGGACTCATGAACTATCGCACAACAAAAAGCGATTGCCAGACTGAAAAATATTCAATTTTTTTTAGTCTAGAGATACTGCCATCTCAAGCTATTGTTATAGCGGCTGTGAAAAAAAAGGTTTTTACAAAAAAGTACGAGCATAAAATATGTGCAAGGTAGATGATTGATTACTAACACAATAATTTTGACGCAGAAAGCAAAATGCAAATGTCAAGAGATTTCGTCATTCATCAATACATCAAATCAGTAACAGAATTAATAAAAATTCGGGAATAACGCAAGACACCTAAGCGTCTATTTAGGTACGGTACGGCACGAAGAACTTTATTTAAAGATCTGGAGAAGTGCCACCCCTTAGGGTGACACCGCGGGCCGCTCCCACGTGGGGACAGTTAGACCTAGCCTAACCGCCGCATCGCAGGCTCTCTGGACAGCCCAAAGTCGATGCTGATCTTACTAGCTCTTGAGGGCCGAGCTCCAGTTCTGCTCTGTGAGGTCCTTATCGCCATGTAACGAGGGGCACCACAAAGGCATGTGCTCTAAATCGCACGTTCCCCCGCAGCCAGGGCATTGCGAGCTGAAGTCACTTGGGAATAGACAGTGCATGAAAGCGAGATTCGGATAAGAATTAGTTTGCACCATCATAAGGGTAATCGCCTGTGGTCTCGTGAGCTTTTTGTGTGGTGGAGGAAATACTCTTCTTTCCAGATAGAAGTGCTTTGTGAATTCATTAAATGTGAATAAAGTGTCTCGGACCTCTTGAACCCTGCTCTGTGACAAGGCTCCTGCTCCCGCGCGGAGAGTTAGTAAGCGCACTTGGGAGTGGGCGATGTCCAAATTTTGACCTAGGTGTGCCGGGAACCAAGTGATCGTGTGCATAGTTATGGTCCTGTTCTTAAGAACGTCATGTGCCTCTTTCGCCATGAAGCCCGAGGGAAACGCCCTGACTGCCGATCTAGAATCTGAGTAGATTTGCGTCCTCTTGTCATCCAAGAGTGCCAAAGCAATAGCAACCTGCTCCGCTTTAGAAGAGGTGGTGCCAGTCAGGGAGGCCGACGAGATAATTTCACCTCTATTATCTATTGCGACCACGGCATAGTGAGATGAGCGGCCATATTGTGCCGCATCTACGAAGCAGGCCGATTGAGGATCATCCTTGATCTTCTTCAGGATCGCAATCGCTCTTGCTCTACGCCTTCCCTCATTGTGCTGCGGATGCATATTGCGAGGGATCGGTGCAACAAGAATATTTTCTCTTTGCTCCTCGGTGATTCGATGGCTTCTTTCCTCTGCCTACACTGGATTGAGGCTCAGAATGGCTAAGATTCTTCTCCCTGCCAAAGAGCAGGATGGTCGAGCAAGCTGGGCCGATTCCTGTGCTTCGATGATTTCGTGCAGCGTATTGTGCACGCCTAATTGACAGAGGCGTTCTGTGCTAGTAGTCATCGGAATGCCTAGCACACTTTTGATGCTTTTCCGAATGAGGATGTTAAGCTTCTTTTTCTCGAAGTTGTGCCAGGTGTGCATGGCCGCTACGTAGATGATGTGGCTCATGAAATCATGGCTCATGAAGGCATGGAAAATCCGGAGTAAATTATCTTCTTTAGGCCTCCTCTTCTAATAGACAACCTAGTAATAAGTCTGATGACCATTTCCGTTTTCTTGGTAATCCTATCTAACTTGAGCCTATTGGATCTATTGAATTCGATAACCATGCCCAACATGAGTATGGACTCGACTCTAGGAATGAGGTTTCCATCACGTGTGGTTAGCCTGACATCGACATCTGCGAGTGGCTTCCATCCCCTGGGCTTGAGACCTCGTCTGATCGGTCTATTAAGGAGTAACTCGGACTTACTGGGGGAACATTTTAGTGCCGTGTTTTCCAGGTATGTCCCTCTCGGTAGATCAGTGGCTAGGGTGCTCGGCTGCTGAACCGAAGGTCACGGGTTCGACCAAGCTCGAAAGCCTCTGTTGTTAGGTCTCCTATTTTAAGTGTCGCTTTCCGCTCCTTTAGAAAGGAGCTTATGTAACCGTGAAAGGCTGCGCCCAAATTGAGATCCGATATGGCATTGAGAATGTGTGCGTGAGACACATTGTCAAAAGCGTTTTCCAAATCTAAACCTAGAATAGCCCGGACGTCTCTGGTTGGATTGTCGACTATTTGACACTTCGTGAGCTTCATCGCATCCTGCGTCGACGCCGGTCAAAAGCCAACCATGTATTATGGAAATAAATTGCTCTTGCTCTTCTCTACATGGTCCGAAATGCGTTTGTTAATGACGTGCTCTGCAACCTTCCCCACGCATGACGTGAGAAAGATGGGTCGAAGGTTTGCGAGTCCTGGGGGTTTTCCCGGCTCCAGAATGAGTACCACCGATGCGGACTTCCAGGTCTCTGGAACCAAACCCCGCTTCCAGACCCGATTTATCTCTTCAGTGAGGTATTCGATGGAGTCGTCGTCCAGGTTCCTGAGAGCCCTGTTGGAAATTCCGTCCGGACCAGAGGCAGACCTACCATTTAGGTTATGTAATATTGCCCGGACTTCGCTGGTGCTGAATGGTTCGTCAAGTGTTGGATTCGGCTCGCCCTTGTACGTAGCATAGTCCGTCGGATGTACGCTACCAAACGGAAGATACCTGTTTGCCAACCGATACCGCAATGTAACAGATACTATAGTGTCGTTTCCTAACACTGACCGGAGTCGCTCCCATGGGTTCCGACCGCTTCGCTTCATGAAGGACATTTTCTATCGCGCGCATCTGCTTAGACTTGGAATTGGTGTCATGTAGGAGGTGTGTCATCAAGTTCCATTTTCCTCCGACTCTCATCTGACCATCCACAGAGTTACATAGTTCATCCCATTGCTGCTTAGCTAGTACCTGACAATGCTCTTCAATGATCCTGTTCAGTTCTGCAATCTTTTTTCGGAGCTCCCGCTTGAACCTCTGTCCTTTCCATCGGTCAAGGAGTGACATTTTAGTCTCCAGAATATGCGCCAACCGGCTGTCTATCCTGTCGACTTCGAGGGCGGTCTGGATTGACTTCGTGGCTGCCTTGAAGTCCTCTTTTAATTGTTCAGACCATCGGTCCAAATCAGGAGGTGAGTGTTGGGACTGCCTACGCTTTTCTCGGGGTGTTCGAAAGAGGTCCCAGTCTGTGACGGTAAAGCTTCTTAGTCTTTTCGTCTCCACAAACAAGCTAGTGGCTAAGATATGGTGATCGCTGCCAAGATCTGTCAATAAGTTTGACCAGGTCATCGAATAGACATTTTTGACAAATGTAAGATCCGGCACAAAATCTCTAGAGCACGAATTACCAATTCTAGTTGGGAAAGCCGGATCAGTGATTAAAGTGAGCTTATGGTTCGCTGCACTTTACCATAGGTCGATGCCTTTGTGGGTAGTCTGGGGATATCCCCACGCCCGATGCGGGCCATTGAAGTGCCCGGCTGTGATTAGAGGGGAATTCCTTGCTTTACTAGTCGCCTTGGCAATGATCGCTGCGAATCTCTGCCTGAGATCTGAAGGCGTACTATAAATATTGAGTACGAAAATGTTGTCGTTGTTTAGATTCCCGGGTATAATTTCTATTAGGGAGCACTCTGCTTTCCTAACGGGATCGTTAATGCTGTGAGAGATAAAAGTGCATCTTTTTTGGTTACAAGGGTGCTGGTGCCCCTTTTTCTCTTTATGGTGAATCGAGTACGCCTTGTAGCCCGGTAGTGAGACCGAATCTCTGAGATTTTCTTTTAGAAGAATGACGTGCGGTTTTTCCTGATGCGAGCGAATGAACCGCTGCAGGACATTACTCTTGCGCTGGAATCCCCTACAGTTCCACTGCCAAATTCTAATCGGCTTGTGGTTTGCTGCCATGATTAGGATTAAAGGCTAGCTGGTCGTAGAAGATGCCACGAGATGCAGCCGCTGTCTGTTCGGCCGAGGCGGAACTTGTCTTTTTTCCCTTAGTAGGATCTGTGGTTTGACTCATAGACAATACATGCTTCTCAAGCTCGGAATGTCGGAGACTGAGTGAACTCAAACCTTCCACGAGGCCATCAAGCGTAGCCTTGATTGCTCCAATCGTGATGCTGAGTGACTCTATGACGTCTTTGATTTCCGATTTGGCCTTCATAGCGGAGCTGCTACACGCTGAATCTACAATGGCTCTCTTTTTGATGGGGCGTTCGCTAGATGGTTCCTCAACTGGGACTTCCATGGGGTCCTCATCCTCTACGTACTGAAGGGGCGCGGGAGGTTGTACCGGATTATGTTGGGTCGCGTTTATAAGTTCTGCGATCTCGGCTCTGAGTTGCTGCATCTCTCTTTTCAGCTGTGCATTTTTTTTCTCGAGCTGCGCTACTCTAGTATTGCTATGCTCCGGCGGTGTGCCCCCCCGTTACATTT
This sequence comes from Rhipicephalus appendiculatus, assembly GCA_030522465.1. Classification (NCBI taxonomy): domain Eukaryota; kingdom Metazoa; phylum Arthropoda; class Arachnida; order Ixodida; family Ixodidae; genus Rhipicephalus; species Rhipicephalus appendiculatus. The sequence goes on along the minus strand of JALIZH010020569.1, from coordinate 89,922 downwards.
TCGTTGGTCCCTTGACTCGATCGGCCCAAGTGGGACCAGTGCCTTGCTTTGCCGGTTCCTGGATGCTGACGCTGAGCCTGCGAGACAGAGAACTGGAACGGCCGATGGACCTGGATCTGCTCCTGGATCGCGATCGTCCATTCGAGCAACAGCGTGGTTTGTAGCCCTTCCGGCCGCGGGAGATGAATCGCCCCTTGTCCTTAGAGGAAGCCCTGTCCGGGCTCGGGCTGTTATCTTCCGCCAGCATCCGGTAGCGGTTCCTCTGGCCTCCGAACTTCGGGGACCTCCTGCTGGTGCCAGACTTCAGTGGGAGAGGTTGTGCACTTGTGGAGTCGAGGGCTTCTTGGGATTTCTGGTTGCTCCGAGCTCTTCTTCTTTGCCGTACGACGTATGGAACTTCAAATCTTAGCTTGCAATCCTTGCCCGCGGTGAGGTGATTACCCCCCGCAAAGCGCACATTTCGGGGAGCAGTTGTGCTGATCGTCCGGGTTGGTGGTGCCACAACCTCGGCATATCCCGTCCTCCGGAGATAGGCAAACATCGGCTCGGTGGCCTAATCTGCCTCATGCATAGCAAATGTCAGTCTGCCTCCGCTATAGCGAGCACTTCACTTGGCTAGGGCCACAGTTGACATATTCCGGCACCTTAAGTCCGTCAAAAAGCACTATCACAGAGCTTGTACTCTTTATTGTTCTAACTTCTATGACAGTAGGGTTCCGGGGTTGGACGATGAGTCTCGTGAGTTCATCTTGGTAGAGGGTACGATCGATATCTTCAATCACTCCTTTGCTCGTGTTGTTTGGAGTGCCGTGTAGGCATTAACCTCATAAGTCACATTGTCAATGATTATAGAAGTCACTGTGTTGTAGGCCTTAGCATTCTTCTCAGAAGGTGTACTAGCCACCATGATGTTCTGAATCATATTCGGGCAGATGATATCCTCCTCCACCTCTCCGGACGTTAGTCCTGCCGCCGCAATGAGGGCCTGTGCGATTTTGAAATGGCCAGTCTTCTTAATATTCAGGCCACCCCGTGGACGGAAGATGACCCTAAAGTGCTCCGTCGGTAGCCTAGGGAGCCTAGAGGCCGCGGTGAGTCGTTTCCTGGACACTGGCCGGAGTCGCTTCCTTGTTGGCGCCCCGTGGCACATTGCAGGGCCTGTATTGTCTGGCGTGACGATGTCGATTTTCTCCTTGAAAATGCCGTAATCCATCCCCACTTTCGCTTATCTCCGCGGACCAGATATCCTACCCCTTCAACAGTGACCTGCATAGCCGTAGCCATCTTCTATTAGCTGAGAAATGCCGCGAAGGCACCAACGCCAAACCTCTGTCGAGAGGCTAGGCCGTTGTAGCGTTAGGCCTAGCAGCGTGGCGGCTCGGTCAGACCTCTTAAATTCTGGAAAAAGGCCACCCACTGTAAAAATCAGGTGTAGATGGACTTCGCTTGATGTTAGGCGTCGAATGGACCACTTCTTTCAGGGATTAAAGGTCACTTGCGGGCCGAAAACATTTGAGAAAACAGGAGCCGATGTGTCAATCTATTGAGGATTTAAAAAATATAAGACAATAAATATTGGGTAGCGACATTAGGATAAGTCTAATCTGCTCAACAATTGTTCCAGGAAATAGAGGCTACTTAACGTACCACCACGCGCTTGTCTTGCTTTATTTAGACGTATTCGAGTTTCACCAACAAAAACTTAACAGCGCACGGCGCAGACCGCGCTGTAATATTCGGAAAGCTTCGCGATTTTTTGAGATCATTATGTTTTGAGATCATTACACGCAGGACGCGAATAGTCAGGTTTATTTGAGAGCTTCCGCGAGCACCAACAATAACGTTGGAAGGTTCCATGGATATTTCATAAAAGACGACGCGTTCCGCCAGTGCTCAGTTTATCGACGGGCGACGGTCTTCACCGCTATCATTGAACAAGTCGAACTGCTTGCAGTTTCAACATCTACGTTTTGGGGCAGAAGTTCACCCGATTAAAAAGTTTTATCTTGATCAACCCGACTGCTGCCAACCTCAATGTTGTCACAAGGACGTGACAACACTTATTTCGGGGAAATACAATGGTAGTTTGGACAATTTGTAGAAATAACAGCAACACGAGAAAGAAAAAAAAACACGCAAACAGGTTAAGCTATTCATTAACTATCGAGGCAAATATTACCTCAATAATGCGCTTCCACAAATGTATCGCTTGAAGACAACTTGCCAAATCGCCCAGCGATCCGCCCCTTTGCTGTTGATATATAAAAGTCACAGTTTCGCCGCAAGGGCGAAGCAATAAATGTGATAGCAACAAATTGGCATTTCAAGCGAAGAACAGCAAGCACATCGAAACTTGGAGCGCACTGCTCCAGCGCGAAGGACGCACCAAACATACGCACAGGTATACACAGAACTAACAAGTGTCACAGTTGTTACTTCTCTGTGTTGAAACAGCTCGCTTCTTTCGGAAACGGGGCCTCTGCAGCGAGCGAAGTGACCTTCGTGCGTTCTGTAACCTAAACGCAACCTTCCCGGCGAAAACACCCGACGTTAAAGTGCCCCCCATTCCCCCCACCCCAAGATAAGAGCTCGCGCGCGCGCACCCGGGCAAAAGCGACTACGCCCTGCACGCCAAAGTACAAGTCGGTGTGTTGGGGGGAGCGAACGCGTCGCAACGAGTGGGGAGCCGAGCGCGCACTTTGCGCCATTTCGCTGGTTTGCTGGTAAGGCAGAGAACACGCTGACATTCCCCCCCCGAGATCTGCGTACCGCCAGCGGCGAATGGTGTATATAAATAGCTCGCCGTTAGTATGCTGTAGCATGTGCGCTCCGGTGGCGTAGCGGTTAGCGTCGCGCGCTGCGGAGCGAGATGTCGCCCGTTCGATTCCGCGCGGCGAAAAACATTTTTCTGAATTATTTTTCTTCATGGCTGTCAAATATATATATATATATATATATATATATATATATATATATATATATATATATATAGACGGAGCATGACGGCGACGCCGACGCGGACGGCGAAAAGCAGCCGAGAGTGTTCATATAATTGCTATCGCAATAAAAATTAAGCCAGCTTTGCACTAGTGGTGTCTAGCCTGAAAGAAGAGCGGAGCTGAATGGCCTTCCTTGTTTTTAACACAATGGCGTTAAACAGCTCGTTTCACACAACCTCCGGCGTCGGTATCGGCGTCGTTGGTTGTTAGCGAAAAATTATCATCTCGTCCGTGACCAAAAAAAGCTCGAGAGTCCTCCAAGTTTTTAATTTTTTTCTTCACTTCTCTTTCTTGCTCTTTCTGTCCATTTCTTGTACCTCTTTTGACTGCCATCTATTTTTATCTATCTATCTATCTATCTATCTATCTATCTATCTATCTATCTATCTATCTATCTATCTATCTATCTATCCATCTACGTCTGGGCGTTATCGTGGTCGCCTCATTACATTGGTATTGACCGAAATTGGCACAGGAGGGTATGACAGTATGACGAACATTACTGTCTCAGTATGGCATCAATAGCGTGAAAACGGTGGCGTGTACGTTATGAAACCTTCTTCTCCTGTCACGTGTGGCACACACCGGTATACCGCATGCTGCGGAATTAAGGTTTGCACCACAGGAGATTCAGAGCTTATACGTACTCAGGAACGTCGAGAACAAACATCGGCAATTTAAACAAGAAAGTGTCAAGGAAATTCGGCATCACTCTTATTGACCTCATCAATAAAGATAATAAAAATGAGGATCCCAGCAGGAGTCGAAAACAGGCATTCTGCTGGCAGTAACGTATTGCCACGCGCGCTTCTTATTTTCACCTTTGCTGTATTCGGTTTTCGGCCACGAAAACTGTCAGCACTGCTCCGCGCAAACCAAGCTTCATTGTTCCAGAAGCTTCGCGATTATTCCAGATCGTTGTGTTAAGATTGCGCTCAAGGCGCGAACACTCCAGCTTATTCCAGAGCTTGCGCGACAACCAGTGATAAGGCTGGAATATGCGATGAAACACGCATAAATGCCGACGCGTTTCACCGCTTGTCAGTTGATCGACGGCCGACGTTCCGTTCGCCGCTATCAGTGCCATTGTGTATTGCTGTAATCTGACTTTCTGTTTAGCGGCCACAAGTTCGGCCGAATAAGCAGTTTCATTTCGGACATACCGACTACCGCCTTTGCCGACGTCACGACCACGTGACAGTATTCTACCACAGAGCCACGCAAGTTCTTAAAACTGGTTTGGAAAAAGACCCTTTGAGCAAGAATCATATGGAATCATAGGCGAAATGTCCAGTTTCATCGCCACGAAGTAGACTGTCGTTCCTTATGAAAGGGAACACGCGAATGCGTGCCCTGCGCTCTGCTGCGGCTGTCTTCAGCCCCGTCAACCGACAGCTAACGAAAGCACGTCCGCTTCTGACAGCATCGCCCGTTCTGACACAGGTGACGGCGCGTAATCTTGCAACGCTTGTCCACCGGCCAGGGCTCGTTATTTTGTTCGCGAAGATATGACGCCCAAAGCGGACGTGCTTTCTTTAGGTGTCGGTTGGTGGTGCTGTAGGCAGCCGCCGCAGAGAGCAGGCCACGTGCTCGCGTGTTGCCTTTCATAAAGGACGACAGTGTACACTGTTCGTCCTTTATGAAAGGGAACACGCGAGCGCGTGGCCGGCGTGCTCCGGCGGCTGCCTACAGCACCATCAACCGCTATCTAAAGAAAGCACGTCCGCTTTCGGCGTCATCTATTGACAAACAAAACAACGAGTCATGGCTGTGTGACAAGCGCTTCTAGATTACGCTCCCGCTCCGATATCGCAACAGGCGGTGCCTGCCAAAAGCGGATGCGTTTTCTTTAGCTCTCGCTTGATGGTGCTGCAGGCTGCCGCCGCAGCGGGCCGGCCACGCGCTCGCGTGTTCCCTTTCATAAAGGACGACAGTGTACACGTCATAAGTAGCGATGGTTAGCGTATTCGCGAAATGCTTGACTATATTTAAGACCAGAAATGGCGTTGTCCTGGAAAGGCGCTTGTATATAGCGATTTAGACGTGAAGCATCTTATGGGGAAGCTTAATCCGGTGGTGGTGGTGTGCGGCGTGGCCTCCCTTACTGCGCATGCGCAAACCCTTTCAAAAAAGAAAACCTCCTTTCCCCTCTCTCTCCTCTAGGCAGCTTCTAGCGGGTGTGTGTCACAGAAGTAAGCAAGCCCCGCTACTCTTCTCATGTCCGCTAAATGTCACAGATTCAGCCACCGCAACGACGAAGCGATGAATGCGATAGCAAGATATTCGAATGTCACACGTAGAACCACAAGTAGCTCGATACTTCCAGCACGCCGCTGAAGCACAAAGAAGGACGCTCGAGAAGAACGCAGAGGTATGCACAGGATAAGCGTGAACTAAAAACTGTCACTTTAGTTACGTCTTTGCGTTAGAGCAACGCGCTGCTAATGTGGACAATGCTGAACGCAACGCTCTTAGACATTTTTTCAAATATTTTTCTTTTAAACTGTTGCACGTGGACAGACCACTTTTGTGTCTGCTGCCATGGGGTGGCGTCTGATACAAGGTGTGCCAGGTGTTTTTTTTTTTTCGTTACACATCACTAGTGAGTACAGAAAGGGGCCGCTTATGCGGCGTGTCTCAAGGGCAGTTCTCAAATTCAAATCTAGGAGCGTTGCGCGAGAGAAAATACACTCAAGCTCCCCCCGAGATCTGCGTATCGCCAGCGGTAAATGCTGTATATGAATTGCTCGCCGTTATCACGACGACGCATGCATGGCACGTGGTTGTGTTTTCTAACACGCAGCGCGTTGCGGCGCGAGGGGTCGCTGGATCGAATCCACGATTGGGTACTTCGGACTTTTTCATATATATATATATATATATATATATATATATATATATATATATATATATATATATATATATATATATATATATATATATATATATATATATATTGTCAAGGAGAGACAAGAGACAACGCCCTTCCTGCGGGCCGGCTGTTCTTATTCTGAATCATCGTCTTTCTCGTCTACGGGCTAGCCGAGCGCGCGCGTGCGCCCGAGTGCCGGTTTCGCTTCTCGTCCTTACACTCGGCCACGCTGCGACATTCTATGTGGAGCTGCCGAAATGTTCTCGGGCGGACGGCGCTGGCTGTGTAGCGTGTCGTCGCAGGCCCTGAGGCCCTTGGCCCTGAAGCACCATCGTTAGCCAAATTGTCTCTGGCGGTCGGCATTGACTTTGCCGAGGTGGTTCGTCTTGTGCACGCCGCGACGTGTCTTGCAGAATTACCGAAGACTCAGGCGGCCGACATTGGCTCTGTCGTTGTGGCCGCAAGTCTCGGCCACGCTGCGACATTGCCTGTAAAGCTGCCGATATCATCTCTGGCGGGCGGCCTTGACTATGCCGCGGTGGCCGTTGATACGCACGCGGGGACATGTCCTGATGAACTGCCAAACATTCCGGTGGACGACACTGGCTGTGTCGGCGTGGTCGTCGCAGGTCTCGTCCATGCTGTGAATAGATGTCGTCACCTCTAGAGTATGGGGCTAGCTGGTGGTGCCAGGTGATGCAGAGTGGTCGCATCGGTTGCCGGTCATTAAGACGACTATGCAGTCGCAGTTGGGAAGACAGGGTAGCGAACCTTGGTTGTGCCATGCCTGTCCGCACTGAATGGGGACGTCTGCGCTGTTCCTTGTGCGTGAAGGGGCGACGGGGTGTCCCACTACAAATGTGTGGCATCGCACGGCAAAGTTCACGTACTGGCTTGTGAGGCAAGTCGTGCTCTTGCGGCATTGATGGCGTACCGGTGTTCGAGCTGATGGCTTTTGACAATGTCCGATGTGCTGTCAAGCCGTCCCGGTCAGAAGCCTTGTAATCCGGTGAGAACGTGGGCGGCACCGGAAGGTCTTCCTTGACAATGTCTTCAGGCGGGATAGCCACTTCAGAATCCTTTAAGGAGACTGCACATGGCAAGTGGCGAGCGTCCGCACATTCGGCCGATGAGAGTCGTGGTGGTGGCCTTTGGGGATGATGTGGCTCCTGACGGCGCACCGAACCGGGAGTGGTGGCTAGTGCTTCGTCTCCAGCTGGTTTGGAGGGAGCTGACATCGTCATACAGTAGACCGACGCGTCCAGGCACTCTACCACTGACCAGCTTGGAGGACGACTCACCGGCGGCTGTGGCTTGGAGACGGTCTTGGTCTCTGTCAAGGGTGGTTCTGTGGCAGGTATCGACGGAGTGTCTGACAGGGGGGAGTACACCTGGCGGCTAGTGTCGATGACTGCCGCTGGGTGCTCTGCGAAGCTGTCTGTGGAGCAGCTACAGGGCACAGATGCACCAGGGGGGCGCTGCGCCTCGCGAGCTTGATCTCCGAGGCAGGGCAGGTTGCTGGCCGCCTGAGCTGCACCGTCGAGGTAATGTGCCTCACAGCCCCCCATCCGCGGTTGATAGGGTTTCCGAGGAGAGGCATGTGAAAGAGGGCGAAATAGGTACGTCATAGGTATTTGAAAGAGGGCGAAATAGACTTGTGAGTCTGGCGCACCATTCAGGCCAGGATTGCTGCCTGATTCCCTCGTAGGCATGCCATGCCTTGGCGGCATCACGAAGGTGGTCAATGGCAATTAGCCATTTTCGATTTTCCGGCCAGGCAAGGAGGCTGCCGAGAGAATTAATGACGTGGATCCACAGGAAAACGTTGTCCTGGAAGCCGCGGAACACCGGCACTGCCCAAACAGCCGACGGTGGTATAGCGGCAGGCGAGAATCCGGTGTTCAACGACGACACGCGGTGGAGCTGGCGATATAATTCCCTGAGGATACGCAAAACTTCCGCACCGTTGTCGGTTGAGGCGCCCGACGAGCCCTGGGCGGTGTTCGCGGAGTACGCGGTGGTCCCGGTGCTCACGGCGGCTGGATCCATGGACGCGTGGACGGCGTCCCTTGTGGTGAACATGTATCACGGCGTCACTGCACTGGTGTGGAACCGTCGAGGAGGCCTGGACGTCGTCCCCGAACGGTGGTGGCAGTGGCGGCAGGCGAGCAGGTGCCGAGGAGGCCTGGACGCCGTCCTCAAGCAGCACTTACTGCTGGTGCACGTTGGTGACTGCCGCGGACGCTGTAACGTAGTTGTAGCACTTCGTCTTCGTCGACTGCGCCATTGTCAAGGAGAGACAAGAGACGCCGCCCTTGCTGCGGGCCGGCTGTTCTTATTCTGAATCATCGTCTTTCTCGTCTACGGGCTAGCCGAGCGCGCGCGTGCGCCCGAGTGCCGGTTTCGCTTCTCGTCCTTACAATATATATATATATATATATATATATATATATATATATATATATATATATATATATATATATATATATATATATATATATATATATATATATACACACCCGGAGCATGACGGCGACGGCAGCCATCCACTTTAAGTGTCGATATATATACTATCGCAATAACATGAAGCTGTCTATCATTAGCCTAGGGGATGCGGACTCCTTGCTTGCCGGTAAAATGTCGCCTCGAAGCGTCAGTAGCGGGTACAAGAGCTACCCATTTCCCCTGGCTTTTCGCAAGATGGATGATGTTAAGGAACGAATCATTTCTCCCCATCTACCCTTGATGAGCATACAGAGCGTATCTCCTCACACATTCTTTATACAACCTTCAGGCAGCTTCCACCCTTTTTACCGTCGATGTACTTAAATTTAACATTTTTGAGTGAGGAATATTGTTCGGCAGTGGCGTAGCCAAGGGGGGGGCTTGGGGGGGTTCAAACCCCCCTGAAATTTTTCAGTTTTGCTTGCGTGTATATGCACGCACACATACAAACGCACGCACGAACATACATAAAGTATGGTTGAACCCCCCCCCCCCCCCCCCCGAAAAAAATTTCTGGCTACGCTACTGTTGTTCGGGACTCCAAATTTTTGTTTTGTAACTATGTATCTCACTTTCTTCTCTCCAGACTTTCTTTTATTGATCTGTAGCTTATTATCATTATTTACTCCTTCATGGAGGTCAACAGTGATCAACAGGCTGGGTAGTAGTTGGGAAACCTCCTCCCGAAGATCCTGCAATTACTTTGCCACATCAGCCCCAATCGACATTATCTATTAGCGAAAGCTAGCTCAGGCGCTCTAGATTTTTTCATGAAACTTCGAAAAAGTAAATGAAGCATCGATTGCATACCCTGTCAAAGCATGTCGTTGATCCAGGCTATAGTTTTCACAACCGTAGCCTTTACCCGGTTCAGTTTCGTAAGTCAGACAGACTTGTTCGCATGCATGGACAGCATTTTTTGAACAGACAAATATTTTTTTCCAAATGGCGTGAATACTTTTTATGTGTTCGCGCATTAGCATGAACACTTACGCGGCAAGGGTTTGAAGATTCAAACCGGATAGCACCAAAGTACATACCACGCATGCACCCGTTTCCCCTAAGGACACTCTCGAGCAGTTAGCGTTGGGTCAGCTTAGTGTACGGGTTTTACTTCCCAAAACCACGATATGATTATGAGAAACGCCATAGTGGAGGGTTCTGTAAATTTTGACCATCGACGGTTTCTTAACGTGCACACATATCTAAGTACACCAGCCACTAATATTTAGCCTAAATTGAAATGCGGCCACCGCGGCCGGGATTCCATCCCGCGACTTTCAGGACACCAGAGTTGTCTCAATAATTTCGATTGTTTTGCTGAGTTTGAGCTCAATGTCACATTGTTGCCTCCATTAGGTGGATAAGACTCTGTCAGTATAGAGTGCTGATCTCCTGAACAACTCAGAGCTTGTGACTGGCCACTGGGTTTCCCTTAAATACTCTTGCCAATCGGGGACAAAGCGCGCATAATGCCGCGTATATTTGTACAAGTCTGCACTTTGTCAATCATTGTTTTCATGGCTGAATCATGCAGCCAATGTTCCGCTACTTCCTAAATGGTTGATACCTTCGTTTAGCGTCCAGCTTGCCCGTTTTGCTCACCGTTTTAGATGTGAAGCATCTTATGGCGAAGCTTAATCCGGTGGTGGTGGTGGTGTGCCGCGTGCCCACCCTTACTGCGCATGCGCAAACCCTTTAAAAAAATCAAAAAATAAAAAACCTCCTCTCCCCCTCTCTCTCCTCTAGGCATCCCTCCCCGCGGCAACCACACCCTCACTGCGCATGCGCCTACCCTCCTCTCTCCCCTCTTACACTCCCCCCCTCTCTCCTCTAGGCATCCCTGCCCGCGGCGTCTACACTCCCCACTGCGCATGCGCGTTCCCCCCCTCTCTCTCCTCTCCTACGCTCCCCCCCTCTCTCCTCTGCGCATCCTTGCCCACGGCGTTCACACTCCCCACTGCGCATGCGTGTCACCCCCTCTCTCTCCTCTCCTACGCTCCCCCCCCTCTCTCGCCTCGTGACGCCGACGCAGGCAGCGTCTGCTAGCGAGTTTCTTGGTTGAAAAAAACCGACTGCTCGCGCTGCACAACCGTTCACTGGCCACCCCGTATATATGGCAATGGATCTTGACCTCCAAGGTGGTGCCGGTGGGAGATTTCTCCTGTGCGTTGTTGAACAATAAAAATTCGCAGCGTGCGCGTTAACTAAAAGCGGAGTGCGGGTCTCTGTGTCCAGTCGGAGTCTTCTGTCTTTCATTGCCCATTAGCAGCGATTGGCATGTTCCAGTAGGGAAACACTACTCCATCACTGCCTGCTTTGCGCCTCCCCAGTTTTCTCTTCCTGCGCAACGCTGCGATGAGCGCCAGCGTCAACGCCGCCGCCAGTGTAAGCGTTAGCGCCCGCTGCTTCACATCTACACATGGTTCCCTTTAGCGGGAGATGGTGTAATTTTTTAATAAATCTTACATCTTGCACATTGAAAATTTTGCAGCATTTTAAAGCAAACACGAATTCTGCTTTGACGTTTTATGTCTCACCCATGACGCACGGACTTCGGGTAGCCAGCTCCAATGACCTGGTAGGAAAACTGATTCCAATCATCTCGGGCAGCTTCCTGGACCTCCTTGTAGATATTTCTCTACGTCAATAGACACGGCCTTTAGAGTACGATTCTTTTTGGACTACGTCAACAAGTGCACTGATGTCTATACACAACCCGTTTTTCTACAAATAAACTTTGATTATCGTTTGCAGCACACGTTCACGAATATTGAACCCGTAATGAAATGCCATGCTTTAAAAAAACTCACCTGCAGTGAGGTCTTTCGTTAGTTAAGAATTGATAAATATGAACTAAATAATAAATCGGCCGTTTATGAACCACTGAGAAGCAATGAAAACAAGCCTCATATAGATATTGGCAGCAAATTCAAATGACTAGTGATATCGGCAGTATCTGGCAGCATAACAAGCGTGGCCGGTATGGACAACCGTCTAACTGAAGTTTCTAGATAGATTGAATGCGTCGCAAACAAATTGACGCCATTGATATCGTACTGGCCGTACGCGTTAAGATAATAGATGAATACATGAAGTGCGCAATCAAAACATTAACCACCTCATCTATAATTGAAAGTGTGTGCACAATATTATGAAATGAGCCGGTATTCTCATTTGATTTGCTCTTGGGGCGAGCGACACCACTATAAATGACAACCATGTCAACTGACTGGTCACTGGACTTCGCCGTCATTATGACACTTCCGTTAATGTTCGTAAAAGTCTGGGCAAATGAGCTCTGCACAGGCGATGGGGCGCGTTGCCTTAAGAAAAGCGAAGTTGTTCAAGGCGGAAGGTTAAGCCGTTCGCTGCGCGCGCGAAAACCTTGCCCACCGGTGACATCGCAATGCGTAATCTAAAACGCGTTGGAGGATGGAATGGAGGAAGGAAGTGGAGAGAAGAAGGAGAAACACATAGAAGAAACTAATTTTTTTTTTGTAAAGGTGCGATTTGAACCCGTGTGCTCGTGACCCGAAGGCTATCGTTGTAACCACTCGGCAATCCAGGTACACTTGCAGAAGAGGGAGTTTTTGAGAGCTTAATGCGTGGATGTGAGCGAAAGAACGAGGAAGGTTAGATGGACAGAAATACAAATAAATTGAAGGAAATAGTCTCAACTTGGCTTTCCTAGGCTGAACTTGGCTTTCACAAGCTCTGTATTGTCCTTTAACTATGCCTTGGCTTAACCGGCTATCGCTGGCTAAGTTTGGCTGGTTTTTGCTAATCAAGCCCGCCCAGCTCCGCTGTTTCTTCACGTTTGGCACCGCGGTTGCGGATGCTGCCCTAATTTCTTTTTCGCACCTGGCAGTCAGGCATCGGACGCCGGATAAGCTTCGTCCGTTTCGGTTCGCTTCGTCGATCTGTCTACTACGAACAAGGTTTAACACAGCCGTGCCAAAATTTCGGGCTACCTTAAAAAGCAGTCAACAGGGTTACCTGGTCCGCACCATTTACAGGACTAGGGTGGGAACATTCCTCATCCGTAGACGTATTTTCCTCCGTTTTAGGGCGGACCACTGCGGGCGCCCCGGCTGTCATATGCTGTCCTCGTCGTGTCATGTCGCTTTTCCTTACGAAGACAAAGCTACGCATAGGCTAGCCATCTATTATAACAATATCTGTGGTTTAACGTACCAAAACCCGGACATGATTATTAGGTACGCCGTTGTGGAGGGCTCCGGAAATCTCGACCATGCGGTGTTTTTTTAAACATAACCATCTACATGTAGCATATCCATGTCTTGCAAGAAAGTGGGATTGCGTAGAAGCCGCCACAGCATGGGATATAAAGGTCGTCTTTCCCGCCACGAACTCTGAGCAGGCCGCACGTCTGGAACGCCAGCGCGGCATGGCCGCGAACGCCCGCATCGCTGAAGGACAGGAGAGTCACTTTTCTGGAATCTGTCAAATATTTTTTGTTCGTTGCTTCCACCGGAACACTTGCACTTTAGACAAAGCCGCCTACGTCGGCAGCATATCTTCTCAGAACGGGCTCATTCATACTGTCGCATTAAGATTTCAGCAGTCTGGGCTGACAGAGGCTGTGAATCACATGTGGAGCATACCCGCCTACCATGGGACCTAGTATACGGGTTTGCCGAACACGCCTGGTCCAGATTGGCCGCTGTGATTTATCGTGCCACCGGTCGGCTTTTCAGCCAATCAAATGGCAATACTGGAGCAGTTCATAATACTGTGCACACATTTTGAATTATGGATCTTCTGTGTGAGGTTTACAACGGACTTCAGGTTTTCTTCGTTAACTGCATCGCACATGCCGAGTCTGATAACTAGAGACCGGATTTTAGGTAAATGCCTATTTTGTTCCTTGCGTTCCTATCGTGCCACTTTGATATATGAGCATGAATTAGGGGTTAAGGAGGGTTTTTATAGTGTTTTATAGTGCCTATAAATGACTATTTTTGGGGGTTAGTGCCTAAATGTCTATAAGTGCCTATAAATGCCTATTTTCAAAAACGTTGCCCGTATGAGCACTATTTAAACTCAAATTTTGGTTTAGAGTACAGTTTGAGACCGTAATTCATGTTACCGGGCAAAAATGACGTATCGGAACTCTATTGGGGTTCCACAGCCTAGTTTCCCTAGTTCGACCAACTTCCGGTAAGCAACCGCTAGCAGCAGCGAAATGGGACGCGCCGGCCACTTTACCCCACCGCACTGACATGGCCCGAGCGGTTGGAGCAGGGGGAGGAGGAGAGGAAAAGGCGCTATTTCTGCAACCCCAAATCGGAGCACGTCCCAGCGTATACAGTGCAATGAGGACAGGAAAATAAAGGTGCCTAGAGGAGAGGAGAAAAGAGGATAGTGGCGTCCGTGCCGAGGACGTGGCGGGCGGCTTTTACAGGCCGATTTTCCAGTCAAGTGTTCCCAAGGTATTGAAGCACCTCCTTGAAGACCTGGGTGGGGTGTGGGGCAGAAAAAAGGAGGTGCATCTGTGCAGCAACAGGAAGATGGAGAACGAATGCGAAAACCATGCATGGAATGCCGTCAGGGTAATGTAGAGTGCAGGTACGAAAATCAGATGTGCACTTGCTTTTGTTTTGTTTGTAGTTTAATTCTTAAAGGGCGCTTCACCAGGTCACATAAGAAATTTTAGTTAGACACTGGAAGTTGTTGCGTGCCCGGTGAAGAGCTTTTTGTACCGCAAGAACATATTAATTGGTTCATTACGACCCGCGAAATCATGATGCTGGTAGGTGAGCTTGAAAGCTTTGCCACTCGCAAGCCAAATTTCTTACCTGCCTTCTTCGGTATCGGAGCAACTCGTAGCCAGGAGATCACACCACGCAGACGCATCAACACGTCATGCGCACGCAAGGTTACACCGTGTGCGCATAACATGCCCAAGCCAGGTCGTGCACACAAGCGGTGTTGTACCGTTTCGGCGTTCTCACTAGTGTACTGCCTGTTTCTGTGGGATGGATTCCTCTGTGCGCTTGGAGAGGCTGGCATGGATGATGTATCCTTACCACGACACAGCGAGTCGCACCGCTTGGAACTGCTGTAAGGGACAATGCATCAAAAACACGCCAAGCGTTGTCAGGGCTGGCGCCGGTACGACGCGGCAACGGCAAGAACACGGACTCAAACGAAATGGAGGCAGCTTAGTCTGGCATCACGCTCAATTCGAAGTGAAAAAAAAAATAAATATAAACGCACACAGATTCAGTTTGTGTTTTAAATATTTCTACAACTTTCATTCTTTTATTCAAGCAACAGATTGCACGAATTACACATGTCGCCTCGAATAATTCTCGCAGTGTCACGTACTACTTTGACGTAGGCAGGACTATTCCTTGTTGTACGTCACCTCCTCCATATTGGGGCGCGCGCCCGTGAGATCAAGGACAAACAGCGTTTAATTTCACATTTCACCTCTTTCCGGGGCACGTAGCGCTGCAAATCTTGGCGGACGTGATCGTTAGGCGCCCAGTGCATGCATTACACATGCCAGCTCGAAATGCTCAAACCTGGCAAGGGACCCTTTCAGGTGTTTCCCAGACAGAGGATAAATTGACTCTGAGCGATTAGACCCGTCCAATACGAGGCTAAAATACCCTTCTTGCCTTTTAGCGGTCTGGCTATTGGCTCCTGGGCTGCCCTTTTCAGTCATGCCGAAAAGAAAGACCCAGAAGCGTGTTTATTCGACGGCGGACACTTAACTCACCAATGCTGGACAATAAAAGAAGAGACCGTGTTCTGGAAACCGTGCGGGAAAACGACAATAGCTTGGCAATGTTAAACCAAGGACGCCTTTGTGCCATCATAAACTATATGATTTCTTTGCTTTCCTGTCGTAGACACAGGTCGCACACGTCATTCTTCGAAAATTTGAGTTTCTGCAAATATTTATTGTTCCTATATTTACTATATTAGGGGCCTAAAACTGTGTTTTGCCTGCCTGTTTTCGGAGCCTAAAACGCGATTTTACTGCCTAAAAATCCGGCCTCTACTGATAACCCTTAAACGCCCGTAGGGAACATATTTCCCACCATGTTTAAACGCCTCTATATCCATTACTCCCAAGTCTTCCGGCCTGAGATGGCCGCTACATCTGAAGTGATGTTTGAGAATCAACTGGACAAAATTTTAGCGACTCCAGCGCAAGCAGTTGCGAGGTGCCTTAGTTCCATTAGTCACCGACACTTTTCTATCTAAGCGGGAATTCTTCGCGCGCGTTTTCAGCAGCTGCGATAGTTTATACATGACTCTATTCGCCGCAGTGGGAAAGGTCAGTAAATGCATTAACTGAATGCCACAAGTCTAGGGCTATTATCTGTTCCACTTTCAGATGCTAATTTAAGCAGAAACTAAAGTTATTGTCATTTGAATTGTAATTCTGCAGCGGGAATTTACTTCCTTACGGGCCTTCCATGATGCCATTCCGCAAGCTGCGATTTTCTCTTTCTCTCAAATAAAACCAGCTTTACAGTTGAAGAAGCACTAGATTTGCACTTTTCTTTGCCTGACGCTGTAGACACATTTTGTGATAGCGAGGAAGAGGATGACGAGGACGAACCACTGTGCATAATTACTCGCTCGAATGGTGATGACCAATACCATTCACCATTCCACATTGACCATACCATTGAAAACAATTAAATGAAAAAAGCGAGAACTTTTACAAACATACGCAGAATAATGCATGATTTCTCTCCAATTCACCGCAGTATTTAAAGGGGACCCACTGGCGAATAACAAGCGTTTATTGTTTCAGGATAGAAGTACTGTATGCCGAGAAAATCTTATCCACTTAAAGAAAGCAACAATGCTTCAATAAGGTAATACTCAGCCACACAATCGAAAGTATTGGAAGAGGCCTCTGCGATCCCGGAAATCGCGAAATAGATTACCGGCCGCGGTGGCTGCATGTAGATGGGACCGAAATATTAGCGGCTCGTGTGCTCAGATGTAGGTGCACGTTTAAAAAACCCCAATGGTCGAAATTTACAGAACCCTCCGAATATGGCGTCCCTGATAATATATCCTGGTTTTGGGAAGAAAAACCCGGGACACTAAGCCTACGAAACACACGCTGCTCCAGAGTGTTCTTTGAAAATGGCTGCATGCGCGGCATGTAGTGTGGTGGTATATGCTTGGAATCTCTAAAATGTTGCAGCGTAAGTGTTCATGCTAATACGCAAACACATAAAAAGCATTCTTGACATTTGAAGAAAACCCTTCTGTTCAAAAAATGCTGCCGAGGCATGTCAGCGGGTCTGACTTAACAAACTCACACGGGTAAATGATATGGTCGGGGAAACTATAGCTTAGATCCGTGACAAGCTGTGACATGAAATGAAATCGATGTATCATTGTTTAGTTTCGAGAGGTGTGATGAAAAATCTAGCGCTGTTGAGCTATCCTTGGCTAATATTCGGCGGTCGCATTTCGATGGAGGCGAAATGGCAGAGGCCCGTGTGCTGTGCGATGTCAGCGCACGTTAAAGAACACCAGATGGTCAAAATTTCCGGAGCCTTCCACTACGGCGTCTCTCATAATCATATCGTGGTTTTGGGACGTAAAACACCAGATATTAGTTAATTAATTAATTGGCTAATATTCAATGTCGACTTGTGCAGATCTAGCAAAATAATTGCAGGATCTTCGGGAGAGGAGGTTGCCAATCTACAAACAAGCCTGTTGATCGTTCTTGACCTGTATGAAGGAGTAAATAATGATAATGGTCATTGATCAATAAAACAAGGTCTGGAGAGAAGATAAAGAGAAACATAGCCAAGCAACAAAAATTGAGCATCCTGAACAATATTTCCCACTTAATAATGTTGAATTCAAATACATCGCCACTAAAACGTGTGAAGCCTGCCGGAATTCAACATATAGAATGAGCGACAAAACACGTTTAGGAGCAGAGAATCCCTATATAAAAGCTGCGCACCGGAAACCCATTAAGAAGGGAAGCTGAAGTCTCACGTCATTACCCACAGGGATGAAGTGTCAAATAGCAAAGAAAAGCACGAAAAGTGCGTCTGTCTAGCGATATCATAGCGTTTGCTCGAAGTACAAATCCCGATTCTGAGCACGATAGGAACGACTTGGAGCCAAACCAAGAGCTTATGTCGTGCAGAAAAATTCTGGTTAGGAAAGGCCACCTACTCGAAGCACCTGCTGACATAGAATTCTCTTGGAGCAGCCATTCACAGCTTCTTTCTCTCGCTCTACATTTTGAGCACGTAGCGTCCCTAAGATGGACTACCATGTTCACGTGATTTAAGAGGAAACGCCAGCAAAGCCCTAGCAAATCATGTGACACATGGTCCACATTCGTGGTCATCGTACTTCAACCGACATCGTTCATCTTTGTAGCGAGGGAGCAACTAAAGTCAGACGTACCTTCGCTTCAGCCCCGAAGCTGTCTTAAATGCGAAGCGTTTCTTAGCAAACAAATCGCACTTTGAGACTGTTGTCTGTATCTCTGTGTCTGTTTATTTATTTATCTATCTATCTATCCATCCATCTATCTATCTATCTATCTATCTATCTATCTATCTATCTATCTATCTATCTATCTATCTATCTATCTATCTATCTATCTATCTATCTATCTATTAGCCGAATACGCCCTGGCGCTCTCAGGTTGCGTCTCCTTAGCTTGCTAAATCGCGAAATTCATATGAGGATGATGTAACACTATAACCAGCACGATGCACAGGTCACTACATTACTATCGAGTCTTTGATATCACGATATCTCGACCATGCGGTGTTTTTGAACCATACCCATCTACATATACAATAGCCATGTCTTGCAAGAGAAAGTGGGATTGCGTTGAAGGCGCCACTGCATTGGAAATAAAGGAGGTTTTCTTTCCCGCCATGAATGCTGAGCTGGCCGCAAGTCTGGAACGCCAGCGCGGCACGGCCGCGAACGCCAGCGTCGCTTACGGACGAGGGAATCGCTCTTTCTGGGATCTGTCAAATATTTTTTGTTCGTTGCTTCCGCAGAATACTTGCCCCTTTAGACAAAGTCGCCTACGTCGGCACCATATCCTCAGAACGGGCTCACACCTACTGTCGCATTAAAATTTCCGAGGAGGTTGCCAGAGGCTGCGAATCACATGTGGAGCATACCCGCCACCATGGACGTAGTATACGGGTTTTCTGAACACGCCTGGTCTAGAGTTTTTGACGTGCTTGGTATCGAAGTCACGATAGCAATGGAGGGACCTGTGATTCGTGTTGGTTATACTGTTACATCATCCTATATGATTTTCGCGATTTAGCAAGCTAACGAGACGAACCAGAGAGCGCCAGGGCGTAGCAAAGGCCTTCTGACTAGCTTACCCCAATGGCCTTATGACTAGCTTACGCAAAAAAGATAATCTTCACCGCAAAGTTAAAAAGCGCCCTTTGAACATTCGACTCAAAACACGCTATCAAGTTTACTGCAATCTGCTAAACAACCTGCTCAGGGAGGCCAAAAGGAGACATTAAGAATGCAGAATAGCTGAGGGCGGCTCAGGTGCGAAGCGACAGTGGAAAATAATAAATTCCTTCCTGAACCGATCTAGTCGGGATGAATCTATCAGAAAGCTTCAGTCATCAAACGTCCTCTATACCGAACCGTTAGATATTGTCAACGATTTTAATGACTTCTTCTGTGGTCCCGCTTCTCAGGAAAACAACAATAATCAAATATCACTTCCACGTAGCTTACAATGTACTTATTTGCAACTGACCCAATTGAGATAATCAAAACCATAAATCATTTAAAGGTTACGGGTGTAGGTCTGGACGGAATCAGTTCAGGAAATATAAAATTAGTCGCTCATTTCATCGCCAAACCTTTATATTATATCACCAACTTAATCTTCGCGAGTGGAATATTTCCAAGTCAGCTAAAACTGCTAAAATCATTCCAGTGTTTAAAAAAGGAGACCGCACTTGCATTTCTATTTATCGTCCTTATCTCTAGTCGGCCTTTTTTAGCAAAGTGATCGAAAAGTGGATTGAAAAGCACCTGACAAAATACCATATCAAAGTTTAATATTTTTTCATCAAACCAATTCCGGCTTAGAGAACAGTTTCTTCGACTGACTATGCTATACTTTCCTTCACAGATAAAATTAAAAAACTCCCCATCTCCCGCTAAAGGGAACCATGTGTGGATGCGAAGCAGCGGGGAGATAATTAGCTTGAGCGGGAGGAACGTCGGCCGCTCTCATTTCGCGGCAGCGGTCCCGGCGCTCATCGCGGCGCTGCACAGGAGAGAGAATGAGGCGCGCGCGCTCCGTCATTTTCATACCGCGGAACTACCGTGGCGCCCCCCAGCGGAGTTTGCAGCTGTCACACCACGTGTCGTGCCCGCCGCTGCGTAGATGATTCCTAGAGGAAAGGACGGGGGGGGATCGTAGGAGAGGAGAGAGAGGGGACGTGCATGCGCTGTGGGGGTGTGGGACGCGGGAGCAGCTCCGTAGAGTAGAGGATTCCTAGAGGAGAGAGGACGCGCATGCGCTGTGGGGATGTGGGACGCCGGAGCCGCTCCGTAGAGTAGAGGATTCCTGGAGGAGAGAGGGGGGAGAGGGCGCCGCTCCATAGAGTAGATGATTCCTAGAGTAGAGGAAGGGGGGTGAGCGTAGAAGAGCATAGGGGAAGGGACGCGCTGTGGGACGCTCCGTAGAGTAGAAGATTCCTAAAGGAGAGAAATGGGTGAGCGTAGGAGAGAGAGGGGGGAGGGGACGCTCATGCGCTGTGGTGGTGTGGGACGCGGTTAGGAGGGACGGACTAAGCCCCCTCCAAACACATGCAAGCAAGATTAAGGAATGGGGTCGACCTGGGCGACAGACACCACCTGCCTAGCCATTGCTAAGCAGCCTCTCTGTGCTCTCGGCCATGACTCTGGTGAACTGTAGTAGTGGTTGACGGCCTTCATATTACTACAGTGTTCTGGTTCGCATAATGGGTTCTTCCCTACTTAATGAAAGTGGCCGGACGCGGGACGCGGGACGGCGGACGCGGGACGCGGGAGGGACGGACAGAGCCCCGAGCAGAAGATGCTTCGCATCTAAAAGTGCCACAGAGTCCGGTTTCTACGCAGGATCCGTTTTCATGGATCTATCGAAAGAATTTGGCTCCGATAAATCATGTCATTCTCATTTCTAAACTACGGGCAATGAGCGTCGATGTGCCCGCACTCAAACTTAAAAAAGGTTACATCAGAGACAGACGACAGGCTGTATGCATTAGTTCCTCGCTTTCTATCTTCAGAATAACCAACAAGGGGGATCCGCAGAAATCGATACTCGGCCCACTACTATTTTTACTTTACATAAATGATTTGCCTAACTGCCTATCACAAACTGAAGCTTTCTTTTGCGCGGACGACACCACAATGCTTGCTACCGATCGATCACTAACTGTTCTTACAGCGAAGTTAAATTATAGATCTGCAAAATATTTTAGCATGGTGCAGCCTTAATTCGTCCTAAAATAAACCCCATCAAGACTTCGTTTATGCTGTTTCATTCCAGTCATAAAACACCAGAATTCCTTCCCACTGCCATCCTTCACTCTCTCGTCATTGGTGCCGTAGATGAATTCTCATTTCTTGGCAATACTTTAGACTCAAACTGCGAGAGGCGTCACTTGCTGCGCGCTGGCGGTGGTGTGAAGTGACAGTCCAGAAAGCGGCGTTGTTACCTTTCGTAGTGAAATGCAAAGATTAGCGGCTATAACAGAAATGGCTGCGCCACTGTCCGCAAGTGCAAAAGTAGGAACACTTTCAACAGTTATTGCCACCACATTAGCAGGAGAGGGGTGAGGGCTTGGGCAGTGCGAAGACGGCGCAGTTCTTGCCTCTTGAACTGCGGCGCTTAGTTTTCCTGGTGGGAGGGCCCGGGGTGGCGACGCAGGGGGGAGGGGGGGGGGTCGCCGACAAGGAGATGGTGAGCGCTGCGGCAGGAAGTCAGGCTGGGTAGTAGGTGCATAGCGCGGCAAAGGGCCAGGAACGTATTGAGGGAAGAACTGGCTGCCAGAATGCTACGTGTGGTTCTTGGTTTCCTAGATCTTTGCTGGCGTTCCTCTGAAAAACACTTCGCCGTAGGGGTGATTTTTAGGGGCATTCCGTTCTTACAATGGACTGCGAGAGAAGGCACATTTGGACGGCTGCTCCAAGACATTTGTATGTACGTAGGTGGTTCGAGTAGGTGGCCCCCCTTACGCAGAAATTTCTGAAAACATCAGCTTTTTGTCTTGCCTGAAATTGCTTGTTTAACGAATTCAGGCTTAATCCTTGTGCTGAATGGTGTGATAGTGCAGTTTCCCTGCTTGGCGGGTATCCGGCGCTCAGCTCTTATATATGCATTCCCAGCTTGGGAACATATCTTCTCAATGATTCTTTTTATAGCCTTCAGGCAGCTACCGCCCATTTTACTGGCGATGTACATCAATTTAACCTTATTAGTGGGAGATATTGGTGGGCATTCCTAATTTTTTTTGTTTTTAACAAAGTTTTATTTATTTTCTTCTCTCAAGGCCTTGTTCTATTCGCCAGTGGCTAATTATTCTTATTAACTCCTTCATGGAGTCCAACAGCAACAGTCAAAAACTTTTCAATAATTCAACAATGATAACCTTGTCGAGCACACCTTCGCGATTGGATACCCCGCAGTTAAATTGCCCTACTTTTTACTAAATTCGCCTGTTTTCTAGCTTTTCTTGAAAGAAGTAGTGATAAAGAAAAACTGATGAAAAAATGGGCACTTCTCAGACATTGAGAATAAACAATCGAAACCAATTATGATACCGATATCGGCAAGAAAGTTGAAATTCTTATTGAAATAGGCCATATCTGTCAGCATTTCAAGCGTGGCAATTATGGACATCCCTTAAACCGATGTTACTAGAGAGATAACTTAATAAAAATGATTTCTTCGGCGCGTTCGTTCATTCTGGAATGTATTTGTGCGCAAACGAACAAGACACAAGAGAAGACGACTGCATGAGCGGTATTCAAGCATTCTATTACTAGAGATATTTAATTCATCACAAACTGATTGCTGCCATTGTTATCATACTGGGCAGGTCTGTTTAGGTAATGAAGGAATATATAAATTGCATTTTAAACAGTTGTTATTTCGGGCTCGTCCTTTGTGTGTTCTTTTTTTACATTTCTGCATGAAAAGTAGCTGCAAGTTTCCAGCTACTTGCCGTTCCTCGCGTGACATTACAATTTGTCGCTATAGCATTCATTCCTTTGCCCTTTTGGCGAAACAATGCCCAATAAACGCTCAGCACCCTTAGTGGAACACACGTTTCCCTTTCGTTTTTACCGAGTGCTATGACAGAAATATCAGCCAGGTTTTTCAATGCGAAGCATTTCTTTGCGAACTTCACGACTTCGAGCGCAGCTATGTAGCCGCCTACGACTTTGGGCTCTCCTGGCCTAATTGTTAATTGGATTTACAGCGAAATTGGTATGGCATAATATGACTCTATGGCGAACATGACTGACCGGTCATATCATGAAAATCATGACTAACTTGTCATGAACGGTATGATTTACACGCTATGACCGCAGTGCTGCTGTGGCTGTTTCCTTAACCTTAAATACCCAAATTTGGTATGATCAGACATTTTCGCATGACGAAAATAAATGACAGGCTGTAATTTGAAAATAATGATTGCATGTCATGTACAACATGATTTACATGTCACGCTCGTGGTGCGCTGACGGCCATTTCGCTACATTGATATACACCAAAGTTGGTATTGCGTGATGTGACTGTAGGACGAACATAAATGACAAGTGGTGATATGGAAATCATGACATGTCATTTGCAACATGGCTTGCATGCCACACTCACGACACGCTTGCGGCCGTTTCGCTAGCTCGATATACACCATGTTTGGTATTTCGTGACGTGCCTGTATGATGAACATAAATGACAAGTGGTAATATGGAAATCATCGGCAAAGCTTGCCGTGTACTTTGAACAGCTCTCTTGCGGGCGGCGGCGGCTGACAGTCTACAGCACCGCGCCGTTACGGCAGGCTTGCCGCTAACGTGAGCGTGCCATAAAGTTTTCACGATGACGAACTCTGCGATGCAACAGGGGCTGCCGTATTCTGCTTCCGTCGATGCTGCTATACCTTCTTACCTGTACATTTCAAATCTCGACGTAACATGATGGAAGTCAGCAATTTTATATCATGTGCTAGCCTTGCTATTTCTCCTGTTAAAGACTATAGTCTTTCCTGGGATACTTCGACGCAGAAATTTCAGTCTGTCTGCCTGTCTTTCTGTGTGTCTGTCTGTCGCACGATTCAGCCACCCGGCCAAAGTTTGAGCACTTCCTCAACGCCCAGGCACCTTTAACTGGTGTCGGCGTTAATACTTGTGAACATTGCCGATCAAAATGCAAATATTACGCATACCTGAGGCGCAACATGAATACGTAAGTATTAGGAGGTGTGTTCTGTACAAGAAAATGGATAGATAGATAGATAGATAGATAGATAGATAGATAGATAGATAGATAGATAGATAGATAGATAGATAGATAGATAGATAGATAGATAGATAGATAGATAGATAGATAGATAGATAGATAGATAGATAGATAGATAGATAGATAGATAGATAGATAGATAGATAGATAGATAGATAGATAGATAGATAGATATGGTCAAGGTGCGACTTGTTCGCTAAACAACGCTTTGCAATTACAACAGGTTCGCGACGTGGAGGCTAAGGTACCTTTGAGTTTGGCTGCAGCCTCGCTACAAAAGAAGAACCATGCTGATGTACGCACGATGATCCCGACAGCGGGACATGTGGTTCTTGGTTTGCTAGAGCTTTGCGGGCGTTCCTCTGAAAACACTTCGCCGTAGGGGTGATTTTTAGGGGCACCCCATTCTTGCAATGGACTGCGAGAGAACGCAGCTTTCGACGGCTCCTCCGAGGCGTTCGTATGTACGTAGGTGCTTCGAGTAGGTGGCCCCCCCTTACACAGAAATTTCTGAAGAAAATCAGGTTCTTGGCTCGCCCGAAACTGCTTGTTTAGCGAATTCCGGCTTCGTTCTTGTGCGGTATGGTGTGATAGGGCAGCTTCCCTGCTTAGCGGGTATCCGGTGCGCAGCTCTTATATATGCATTCACAGCTTGAGAACGTATCTTCTCAATGATTCTTTATAAAGCCTTCAGGCAGCTACCACCTTTTTTACCGGCGATGTATTTCAATTCAACCTTATTAGTGCGAGATATTGGTCGGCATTCCTAATCTTTCTTTTTTTAACAAAGTTTTATTTATTTTCTTCTCTCACGCGCTTGTTTTGTGCGTCAGTGGCTAATTATCTTATTTATTCCTTCATGGAGTCTAACAGCAATCGACCCGCTAAATTGCAGTTCAACAACCTCCTACCGATGATCCCGCAATTACTTTGCTAGATCAGCACAGGTCGACATTGAATATTAGGGAAATGTAGCTCGACCTCTGAAACGTAAATATTGATGCAAGAATTTCATATCACCTTACAGCTCGTCGCGGATATTGGCTATAGATTCCATTCCCACACCGTTTACAGGTGTCAATTTCATCAGTCGATTTCGCATGCCTGGACGGCATTTTTAGAACAGACGAAGGAATATTTCGAATGTCCTGAATACATTTTATGTGTTTGCGCAAAAGCATGAAAAACTTGGAGCTTGGAGCAAGAGCTTGGAGGTTCCAACCGTATACCACCGAAGTATATAGAACACATGCACCCGTCTCCAAACGACACTCTGTAGCAGCGTCTGCTCGGTCGGCTTGGTGTCCGGCTTTTACTTCCCAAAACCACGATGTGATTATGAGGCACGCCTTAGCTGAGGGATCTGTAAATTTTGACCGTCGGATGTTCTTTATCTTGCAGCTATATCTTAGTACAAGAACCAGTTATATTTTGTCTACATCTAAATGCGGCCGCCGCTACCGGGATTCGATTTCCCGGGCGAGCAGAATCGTCTTTCAATAGTTACAATTTTTGTCCTGAGACTAAGCTTAATTAAGCATTGTTGCCTTGTTTAGGTGGATAAGCCTGTGTCATTGTACACTGCGTATCTCTTGAAACACTCCAAGCTTGTGACTCGCCAGTGGGTCGCCTGTAAATACTGGTGCAAATAGGAGAGAAAGCGCGCATTAATATGCGTATATTTGTAAAAGACTGCACATTGTCATTCAACGTTTTCGTGGCTGAACCAGGGAGTCAAGGTTAGGTTACTTCCTAAATGGTTGATGTATTCGTTTAGTGTCCAGCTTGCCTCTTTTACTGGACGTTTTCATTAAATCTTACGAGTTTCACTTTGAATATTTTGCAGCTTCGCAAAAAACACGAACTCTACCGTGACGGCTTAAGTTTCACCCATGACGCACGGATTTCTGGTAGTGAGCACGATGACCTGGTAAGAAGACTGATTGCAATCATCTCGGTCAGGTCAGTGGTCCTTTTAGCTGTTTCGGTACGTCAATAGGCGCTGCCTTTAGAGTATTATTTTTCGGTGCTACGTCAACAAGTGCAGTGGTACGTATATAGAATACGTTTTTCAAAAATTCAAAAATGATAACCTTTTTGAGCACACATTCGCAATTGTTGACGCCGTAGTGAATTGACCTACTTTTAACTGAATTCTCCTGTTGTCTATGTTTTCTTTGATGAAGTAGTGATAAAAAAATCTCATGAAAAAATTGGCACGTATGAGACATTGAGAATAAACACTCGAAACCATCACGATACCGATATCGGCAGCAAGTTAAAATTCTTATTGAAATAGGCCATATCTGGCAGCATTTTAAGCGTGGCGGTTATGGAGAACCTTCGAACTGATGTTACTAGAGAGATAACTTAATAAAATGATTTGTTGGGCGCGTTCTTTCCTTTTCGAATGTATTTGAGCGCCAACGCACAAGACACAAGAAGAGAAGACGACTGTATGAGCGCTATTCTAGCATTCTATTACTAGAGACATTTTATTCCATCACAAACAGATTGGTGCGAATCTTATCATATTGGGCAGGTGCGTTGTAGTTAACGAATGAATATATAAAGTGCATTTAAAAAATCACTCACCACATCTATTATTGAAAATGTGTGCAAAATTATATTAAATGCTCCAGTATTTTCCTTTGAATTGCTGAGAGGTCGAGCAACGCCACCGTAAATCATAACCAGCAGTGAACTTGGATTTCGACGTTGTTAAGACGCTTCCGTTAGTGCTCGTAGGAGCGTGGGCAAATGAGTAGAGGATAGGCGATTCCACCGCGTTACCTTTGAACAGCGAAGCTTTTTCAAGGCGGATGTCCAGAGGTTCGGTGTCCGCAGAAAAGCCTTGCGGACCGATAACATATCCACGCGTGGTCTGACAGATGGTGGAGGATGGAAAGGAGAGAAGCGGAGTGGAAGACAAAAAAATAAATAAAAATAAATAATTTTTTTGCATGGCGTGATTTCAAAACCCGGTGCACACCGTCCGAAGGCGAGCGTCGTAATTACTCGGCAATCGAGGTAAACTTGTAGAAGAGGAATCGTTTGAGAACCATATTGCGTTGCCATGGGCGAAAGAACAAGAAAAGCATAGACTTAAGGAAGAAAAGTCTGTTTCGCCAACTAGGGCGAAGCAATGAATGCGATAGGAAGAAATTAGTTTGTCACACGAAGTACGACAAGCAGCTCGATCTTTTCAACGCGCCGCCGCAGCACAAAGGACGCTCGAAAAGGAAGCATAGGTATACACAGGACAAGCGTGAACTAACAACTGTCGCAGTTGTTACGTTTTTGTATTTAAGCAACGCGCTGCGAGTGTCCACAATGCAGAAGCCGACGCTGCTGTTGTTGTTGCCTCTGACATGGCTCATACCCACTCAGGGGGGATTGGACCAAGGATTGATTATGTGATTATATGATTTTTCGACGCTGTTTGATACTTCTTTTTCTTTTAAACTGCGGCACGTGGAATGACCCTTCTACCTCTCCTGCCACGCGGTGGCGTCTGACGCCATGTGCGCCTGGTGATATTTTATTTCCTTCTACATCCTGAGTGATACAGAAGGGAGCCACTTTTTCGTGCGCATCTCAAGGGCAGTTTTCAATTTGAAAGAAACTGTAAAAGCGTTGCGTGATAGAAAACACGCTTAAGCTGTTCCGAGATCTGCGTACCGCGAGCGGCAAATGGTGCATATGAATAGCTCGCCGTTATACCGCTGGCACGAGCATACCGCTGGCACGAGCATGGCGTGTGGCTGGCTGCTTTTGACCCTATTCTGGAGTGGCTTGGACTTCTGGACGCGTGTGTTTGTTTACCGGACTTTTGAAGTTTTATTGGACTGTGTGAAATTGTGTGTTTTGTGCATGTGGGCGTAATTCTAAAGTGATGAATTGTATTGGCACCGATGACAATATTTGATGGCTTTATTCCCATGTATTAAAGAAAAAAAATGGCGTGTGGCTGTGTTGGCTAGCACAGCAGGCTGCGGGGCGAGAGGTCACTGGTTCGAATCCCCGGTCAGGTGGCTTGGAATTTTTTTCTACTGATTCTTTTTAAATGCGAAGCATTTCTTAGCGAACTTCGGCGACTTTGAGCGTATCTATCTATCTATCTATCTATCTATCTAGCTATCTATCTATCTAGCCGCCTACGACTTTGTGCTCTCCTGGCCGTATCGTTAATGGGATTTATACCAAATTTGGTATGGCATAACATGACTGTATGAAGAACATAAATGGCTGGTCATATGAAAATCATGGCTAACTTGTGATGAAAAGTATGATTTACATGCCACGCTCATGACGCGCTCGCGGCCGTTTCGTTAGCTTTATATACCCCAAATTTGGTATTGAGTGGCATGACTGTATAACGAACATAAATGACAAGTGGTAATATAGAAATAATGACTTGTCATGTGCGACATGACTTGCATGCCACGCTTATGGTGCGCTCGCGGCCGTTTCGTTAGCTTGATATACACCAAAATAGGTATTTCGCGACGTGACTGTATGACGAACATGACAGGTCGTAACATGTGAATCATGACATGCATATTATGTAAAGCATGATTTGCTCCTTCATGGCTGCTTCGGATTACATTGATTCCCACTGTGCGTGGGATATGCCGGCTTTTTTCTTTATGCCTTTTTATATATGCACATACGTATACATATCCGGGACATGACGGCGTCGACAGACGGCGACGGCGAAAATCAGCCAAGAGTTTCCATCTAATTGCTATCGCAATAATACAAATAAATGGCGACAGACAGAGTTTAAACTTGGCTTTCCAAGGCTCAATCTGGCTTTCCGAGACTCTTCCTGGTCATGCAGCTGTATCTAGGCTTAACTGGCTATCTCTGGCTAAGCTTGACTGGTTTGCTAAGGGTACCCGGCTTGCTCCAATGTTTCTTCAGATGTGGCACCACCACGTGCGTTGTTGCCATATTTACTTAAGGCAACGAACGTAAGGGGTCGGACGCCGGATAAACTTCGTCTGTTTTGATTGGCTTCTTTGTTCTGTCTAGTCGGAGCAAGGTTTTCAACACAGCAGTGAAATAATTTGGGACTACCTTAAAAACTCACAGGGTCTCTTGTACATTCACCGAAGACGAGGCGAAGGCGAAGGCCATTTTCATTCTCTTCTCAGTAGATGTAAAAACGAGCAGTGAACACGGGTCGTGGCTTCACGTGCCACTGCGAAGCGCTGTGTTCATTTTCTTTTGTTGAGGTCGCGCGCTCTGCGGTTTTGTTCGCTGCCCAATGCAGGGTGCTACAACAGCGTGGTGTGAAGTTACACCAGATGACGTCACACCAGAATACGTGACGTAACTGATGAAGTAACAAGTTTTTGTGTTCTGTGACGTGTTGGCGACGTCATATCGTGTCGTCATCACATGATGACGATGTTTAGCATCACTCGTGCCCGACGCCGCGAGGCGGCCGCCGCCGACCGTCAAATTTTCCGTTTGATGAGGCGTCAAAGGCTTTTGCCCTATAAACCCGTCTACAGGGTCACCTGGTTCGCACCATGTGTCGAACCAAGGGCAGCACGTTCCTTTCCCCTCCACGTCATCTCTACCAAGAAGTGCGGATCACGTTCAGCCCCCCCAGTTCTCGTACGCGGTTGTTGTGATCTCATAGGCGCTCATGGCTCTGTCTCTCACACGATTCAGCCACTCGGCCACAGTTTAAGCAATTCCTGAACGTCCCAGCCATCTTTAACTGGTGTACCGCGTTAATACTTGTGAACATTGTCGATCAAAAAAGCAAATATTACGCGTATCTGAGGCGCAACATCAATACGTAAGTATTAGTAGGTGTGTTCCTTACTAGGAAATGTATAGATACGTAATTCTAAAGACCCGAGTGTTTTTTAGGGTGCGCTGAAGATGCGACACTATGCACGAACTGCGACGCGATGAACGAAAACGCCCTCTGCCGACGATATGGTGCTGCCGCTGCCTGTAGTCCTGGGTTCTGCACAAGCTCATGTTTCCCGACAACACTCCCAGATGGCGTCCATATCTCACGCAGCGCCTTGTCTATTTTATCAATGCCAGCCATATGAGGCCGATTCAACACAGATGATGCGCTGTCTGAGGTCAAGGCAAAACATAGTAGTAGGGCCGGCAGAAGACTGTCGTCTTTCGACGACATTTGCAGCGAAGCACTGAGATAAGCGGCCATTTTTTTATGTTTGTCGGAGTGTTTGATATGTAACCTATCTGAGACGAAGGGAACCTGCGTTATCTTTCTTCCACTACTTAATAACATAGGTCCATTGTGATTATATTTTTCTATCATTATTTCTTGTAACCCGTTCTATGAGCAAAAAGCCAATACACCAGATGCCCACACATTTAGCATCTCACGATTTTGTGCTTTATTTCCATTCGGTATTGTTTAATATCCAAAATGCTTATTTGTTTATTTATTTATTTATTTATTTATAATACCACAGAGGCCCCTAAAGGAAGGGGTTTTACATGAGGGGTGGGCATATCTACAAAATCAGTTCTTCTATGATGTGTTTGAAGATGGCTAGGTCAGATTGAAGTACTGCCTTGGTGGGAAGGTCATTCCAGTCTCTTGATGTCAGGTTGAAGAATGAGGAGGCATGCGAGACAGTGTGAGCTTGAGGAGGGTATATGGTCTTCTCGTGGTTGGTCCGGCTTGAGTGGCGATGTGCGGGAACTATGAGATCGGCTTGGGGTGACTTGTGAAAGAGAGAAAGGCGACCGACTCGACGGCGTGATACAAGGCTGGGAAGGTTGGCTTGGGATTTGCGTTTCGATGAGGTAAAGTTGCAGGAATAGTCCGAAAAAATGAAACGAACGGCACGGCTTTGTACTGATTCAAGCATGGTAATGTGGTTATGTTGGTGTGGGTCCCACAGGGCACATGCATATTCAAGCTCGGTCTCACTTAGAAACAGTAGGTTAGAAGTTTGACTGAGGGGGGGTGCTAATCGGATATTACGTCGCAGGAAACCAAGAACGTGATTAGCAGAATTTGTTATGCTGATTATGTGGGTGTGCCATGAAAGGGCAGAAGTGAAATTAATTTCTAAATACTTGTAGGTGTTAACAGCCGATATTGAAGAGCCACATATTATATAATCGCGAGCAGGGTATGACTTCGTTGGATAAAAAGTGAGAAGGGAGGTTTTTGATGCGTTTAATGACATGGGCCACTTGCGGCACCATTCTTCAATTTGACTGAGGTCAGATTGTAGGGATAAAACATCGTTATTACTGTTAATAGGGCGGTATAGTACGCAATCGTCTGCAAAAAGTCGAATCCCGGAAGAAATGTTAGTTGGAAGATCGTTAATGTATATTGGAAAGAGCAGGGGCCCGAGGACTGTGCCCTGGGGAACCCCGGATGCAACGGAAGACGAGTGTTCGTTGACGTAGACAAATTGCTGACGATTACACAAGAAATCACGTATCCAGTTGAAAACAAGATAATGAAGGTTTAGGCGAGACAGGTTTAAGATTAGGCGGTTATGGGGTACCTTTTCGAAAGCTTTGTCGAAGTCCAAAAATAGCGTGTCAAAGGGGGGTGTTAGTATCAAGGCTAGAACTGATGTCGTTAATGAAAAAAGCCAGTTGAGTGTCACCGGACAGGCCCTTCTGGAAGCCATGCTGAGTTGGATGAAAGAAATTAACAGAGCTAAGAAACTTCGCAATATGTGAATGAAGAATGTGCTCCATTAACTTCGAACACACACTCGTTAGTCAGATGGGACGATAGTTTCTCGGTGACGCTGGGTTACCTTTTTTGGGCACTGGGATGACCTTTCCCACGTTCCAGTCCTGTGGTAGGGTACCAGTGGAAAGTGATTGCTGAAATATGCAAGAGAGAATGACACTGGTGATTTGCTTTGTACTTTTTAGTATTTCGGTGTTGATCCCGTCTATGCCAGCTGATGATGTCATCTCTAGGCTGTCGATTAAGGCAGCGACACCAGCAGCCTCAAGGGTGATTTCCTGCATTACCGGATATTCGATCGGGGATAAGTAGGGCAATTCGATATCAGGCTCTTCGGTAACGACTGAGCAAAAAATGGTGTTCAACACACGTGCAGTGTCATGTAGAGGAACGTTTGTTTTAACATTGGTAATAAGAGTGTATACTGAATTATTACGTGTATATATATATATATATATATATATATATATATATATATATATATATATATATATATATATATATATATATATAACCTCAAGAGCGATCACAGCTCTTCAGCGCGGCAACATTAATTGCAGTTCTAGGCACCCACTAAAATAAAAGGCCCGCGCGGAGTCCCGTCGCCTAGCATCACTACAGAGAAACATTCTTTTCAGTGTCTCCGTCACGACTTCCATTGGTCATGTGACGCGAGGTGGACATGAACATCCTGCTTACAGTGCGCGCTGGGTTAACGTGTGAGCTTTTGTATTATTCCGTAACGTGGTGCGAAATACACATGATACTGCCACAAAATGCTGCAATGTGCAGGGGTCGTATATGTATATCAAATAAGACGTGGGAAAAGTATCTCGCCTGGAATATGACAAACATAAATCATTTGAGGCAAGGCAGAGTAACGTCCGTGCCGGACGTTAGTCGCCTTGAAATTTTGAAATTGATGTTTAGTTCAACCTTTTTGTGATTCAGCTAGCGTGTCTGGAAGCTATGAATAACAACGAGGTCATATAACCACGGGACAACCTCAAAGCCGTTGCCAACCCAAAGATATTGTTACAGCGGAGCTGCGCATTACTAGATTGAGCCGGATAGCATCTACGGACATTAAACATGTAGAATAACAGTTATGGCGAACTTATTGACTCGACTAATTCAGCGTGTTTGCGTCAGAAAACAATAGACATGGCGCAAAAAGTAAATAAAAGCCTATGGTCTCACCGCCATGGCAGAATGACATGAGTGACATTGGTACTATATCTTAAGACAACAGTTGGCGTTTTCCTGTCAAACAACTGTCGCTAAACAACTCTTTGCAATTAAAACAGGTTCGCGACGTGGAGGCTAAGACACATTTGAGTTTGGCTGCATCCTCGCTACAAATGAAGAACGATGCTGGTGTACGTACGACGACCCCCACAGCGGGACATGTGGTTCTTGGTTTGCTAGAGCTTTACTGGCGTTCCTCTGAAAACACTCCGCCGTAGGGGTCATTTTTTAGGGACATTCCATTCTTACAATGGACCGCGAGAGAAAGCAGCTTTGGACGGCTGCTCCAAGACATTTGTATGTACGTAGCTGCTTCGAGTAGGTGGCCCTCCTACGCAGAAATTTCTGAACATCATCAGCTTTTTGTGTGGCGTGAAATTGCTTGTTTAGCGAATTGAGGCTACATCCTTGTGTGGAATGGTGTGATAGCGCAGCTTCCCTGCTTAGCGGGTATCCGGTGCGAAGCTCTATTATATGCACTCACAACTTGAGAACATATCTTTTCAATTATTCTTTAACAGCCTTCAGGCAGCTACCGCATTTTTTACCGGCGATGTATTTCAATTTAACCTTATTAGTGGGAGATATTAGTCAACGTTCCTAATTTTTTTGTTTTAACAAAGTTTTTATTATTTTGTTTTCGCAAGACCTTGTTTTATTCGTCAGTGACTAATTATTCTTATTTACTCCTTCATGGAGTCCAACAACAATAAATCCGATAAATTGCAGTTCAGCAACCCCCCTACCGATGATCTCGCCATTAGTTTGTCAGATCAGGACAAGTCAGCAGTGAGTACTAGGTAAAGTTAGCTTGACGGCACCAGAATTTTCATGATACCTCTGAAACGTAAATAACGATACATCCATTTCTTATCACGTTACAGCTGGTCGCGGGGATCTAGGCTATAGTTTCCACGCTTAGAAAGACTGACAACTGGGCAAGTTGGTATGAATTCATGCTACTGAAACGGCGCCACAAGGGAAGACGAATGCACACGAAAAAATGCGCTTGTGTATCGTGTCCTCTTTTTTTTTCGTGTGCGCTCGTCTTCCCTTGTGGCGCCGTTTCAGTAGTATAGTTTACACGACCATAACGTTTACCGGTGTCAATTTCATCAGTCAATTTCGCATGCCTGGACGGCATTTTTTGATCACACGAAGGATTACTTCACATGTCGTGAATACTTTTTATGTGTTTGTGCATAAGCACGAAAACCTAACGCGGTAAGAATTTAGAGGTACCAACCGTATACCACAGATGTATATACCACACATGCACCCGTTTCCAGAAGACACTCCTGAGCAGCGTGTGCTCGGTCGGCTTGGTGTCCGGCTTTTACTTCCGAAAACCATGATGTGATTATGACGGACGCCATAGTTGGGGGATCTGTAAATTCTGACCGTCGGATGTTCTTTATCCTGCACCTATATCTAAGTACAAGAACCAGTTATCTTTTGTGTACATCTAAATTCGGCCACCGCTGCCGGAATTAGATTCCCTGGCCCAGCAGAGTCGTCTTTGAATAATTACGAGTTTTTTTTCTGTGAAACTTAGCTTAATGCAGCATTGTTGCCTTCTTTAGGTGGATTATCTTTTTTCGTTATACAGTGTTTACCTCTAGAAACATGTGACTCGCCAGTGGGTCGCCTTTAAA
Organism: Rhipicephalus appendiculatus; assembly: GCA_030522465.1. Taxonomy (NCBI): domain Eukaryota; kingdom Metazoa; phylum Arthropoda; class Arachnida; order Ixodida; family Ixodidae; genus Rhipicephalus; species Rhipicephalus appendiculatus. The sequence goes on along the minus strand of JALIZH010020569.1, from coordinate 55,364 downwards.
TACTGGTGCAAATAGGAGAGAGAGCGCGAGTAGAAGTCTGCACGTTGTCATTCAACGTTTTCATGGCGTAACCAAGGAGACAACCTTACGTTACTTCCTTAATGGTTGATGTATTCTTTTAGTGTCCAGCTTGTCTCTTTTTCTGAACGTGTTCATAAAATCTTACATGTTACACTTTGAATATTTTGCATTTTTGCAAAAAACACGAACTCCGCTTTGACGGTTCAAGTTTCACCCATGACGCACGGATTTCGGGTAGTTAGCACAATGACTTGGTAAAAAAACTGACTGAAATAATCTCGGGCAGGTCAGCTGTTTCGATACGTCAATAGGCGCTGCCTTTACAGTTCTATTTTTTGGTGCTACGTCAACAAGTGCACTGATACGTATGCAGCAAACGTTTTTCTAGAATTCAACAATTATAACCTTTTCGAGCACACATTCGCGATTGTTCACCCCGTAGGCAATTGTCCTACTTTTTTACTGAACTCACCTATTGTCCTGCTTTTCTTTAATGAAGAAGTCATGAAAAAACTGATGAAAAATGAGCACTGATGAGACATTGAGAAAAAAGACACGAAACCAGCATGATACCGATATCGGCAGCAAGTTGAAATTCTTATTGAAATTTGCCATATCTGGCAGCATTTGAAGCGTAAGGGTTATGGACAACCCTCAAACTGATGTTACTAGCTACAAAACTTATCAAAATGATTTGTTGGGCGCGTTCGTTCACTCTGGAATGTATTGAGCTCTAACGTACAAGACACAAGAAGAGAACCCGACTGCATGAGCACCATTCTAGCATTCTAGTACTAGAGAGACTTAATTCATCACAAACAGATTGGTGTCATTTTTATCTGACTGGGAAGGTGCGTTGTAGTTAACGAAGGAATATATAAAGCGCATTTAAAGCATCACACGCCACATCTATGATTCAAAATGTATTCAAAATTATATGAAATGCTCAAGTATTCTCGTTTGAATTGCTGAGAGGCCGAGCAACGCTACCGTAAAGCATAACCAGCAGTGAACTTGGACATCGACGTGGTTAAGACCCTTCCATTAGTGTTCGTAGGAGTGTGGGCAAATGAGTTCAGGATAGGCGATCCTCCGTGTTGACTTTGAAGAGCGAAGCGGTTCTAGACGGAGCTCCAGCCGTTCGGTGTCCGCAGAAAAGCTTTGCCGACAGATAACATGACCATGCGTGGGCTGGCAGATGGTTGAGGAGGGGAAGGAGAGAACTATAGTGGTAGACGAAAAAAATAATTAAAAGGAAATAAATTTTTTGGCATGGCGGGATTTAAACCCACAGTGCACACCATCCGAAGGCGAGCGTCGTAATTACTCTGCGATCCAGGTGCACTTGTAGAAGAGGGATCGTGTAAAACCATATTGCGTCGCGCTGGGCGAAGGAACGAGAACAGGATAAACTGAAAGAAATACAAATAAATGGTGACAAAGCAGAGACTCAACTTGGCTTTCCTAGGTTCAATTTGGCTTTCCGAGACTCTTCTTGGGCATGCGGTTATATATGGGCTTAACTGGCTATCTCTGTCAAAGCTTGACGGGTTGGCTAATGGCAGCCGCCCATGTCCAATGTTTCTTTAGAGGTGGCACCACCGGTGCCTTGATGTCCTAATTACTTTCTGGCACCGAACGTAAGGGGTCGGACGCCTGGTGAACTTCGTCTGTTTTGATTGGCTTCTTCGTTCTCTAGTCGGAGCCACGTTTTTAACGGAGCAGTGAAATAACTTGGGACTACCTTAAAAACTCACAGGTTCTCCTGTGCATTCACCGAAGACGACTCGAAGGCGAAGGCCATTTTCTTTCTCTTCTCAGTGGATGTAAAAAAAAGCAGTGAACACGAGTCCTGGTTTCACGTGCCACTCCAAAGCGCTGTCTTCATTTTCTTTCGTTGAGGTCGCGCGCTCTGCGGTTTTGTTCGCTGCCGAAAGGAGGTTGCTACAACAGCATGGTGTGGCGTTACGCCACATGATGTCACACAATTATAGGTGACATGATGATGAAGTAACAAGTTTTTGTGATCTGTGACGTGATGGTGACGTCATATGGTGTCGTCATCACATTATGATGATTTTTAGCATCACTCGTCGCCGACGCCGCGAGCCGGTCGCCGCCGACCGTCAAATGTTCCTTTGGTATCATTGGTACGATTACCACGTCCAGGTACTTCGAGGTATGAGAGGTCAAAAAAAAATTCTGCATGCTTTGGAAGGGGAAACTACAATTGCATACATTATACTAACGTGAATAACAATTCAAGGTTGTATTATACGTGCTTTGTCAACTATACTTTTTTCATGTCAATGGCAGCTTTCCTTAATGCTAAATTTGAACCCAGCCTGGACATGAGAGTGAAAAATTGGTCAAGTCGGTTTTGACTAATCGCAACGAGCAGCACAAACAAAATATAGATGTCGTGAGCGATGAACTTCAATCATTTTCATGCTGTACAACATCTGGATTGGAGCAATTGCTAGTTTTCGTGTAAGTGATTTTAGTGAATAAAATGTAGTTGACCACTTGCCTCATGTGTTTATTTTCGTCTTCACTTTCCCCTACCTGATGTAACGAAATTGCATATTTTAAATATAAATGAAAATTCTATAGATCTGTTGTGTACATCAACACTTTGGCAAATTAGAAGTGTAGATGTATAATATAGAGGCATGAAACTTCACCTACTATGTAACACTCATTGCTTGGCTCATAGGTATGTTGACTGGAATACAAAAGATGCCCTCTTCTGTTTCACATCATATGTCTGGCGGCTAAACGTCTTTTGTATTCCAGTCAGCGCAAAAGTTCATTTGTCTAATATTCTTTTTTTTTAATACCAGCGACGAAAGGAAACAATCTGAACTACTATGTCAGGTCACTGGAGTCTGATGTCATTTTCGCAACAGCAAGGCATGTCCGTTGCCCTGGATTTTTCTTCTTCACTGAGTCCTTAGTTTAGAACATCTTGGCAGTCTGCATCGGCGGTGAAGTGCCTACGTTGATCGCTTGCTGACATTAGGATAGCGGGTTCAATTCCAGCCGCGGCTGTCGCATTTTAATGCAGGCAAAATGCATGAGGCCCATGTACTGTGCAATGTCAGTGCACATTAAAGAAAACGAGATGGTCGAAATTTCTAGAGCCCTCGACTATGGCATGCCACATAACCATTTTGTGGTTTTGGCACATGAAACCCGACATATTAATAACATCATTTTGCGGCCATGGTGGGCCAGCTACAATGCCAAGGAATACATTAGTAATTCAAAAGCAGCCGTCAAAAATACTCAACAGTCTCTGCAGTTTCAAATTGGTCGCCCCGTGGAAGTTTCACCATCTTTCTCAGATTTCGCAATGGCTAAAGTTTCAGTTCTGAGAGGCCTGACACCAACAGATATTTAACCTTGACGAATGGAAAGGCTCTGAGTACAAGTCCTCTTTCACAAAAAGTCGAACCAATTAGACAGATGTCTTCAGTGAACTTTTTGTGGGCAGTAATGTTTACAACAATAATGTGGTAATCCTGCATGGAACAGTTGTCTCTGTCTTGCAAAGTTATAAAAAAGCTACCCCATTTAATCATACCATAAGCTGGCAAGTAGCAGAAAGTATGGAGCGGGCCATCAGAGTCAGGGCGGCCCGATGTAAACAAGTTATCTTCCTCCAGAGCATTATCAGTACTAATAGTTCGAGCTTCAAAGATGCGGTTGCCAAGCTGCGGCATTGGCTTCCCATGCCTCCTGAGTTGTCTTTTAGATGCTTCATGTTGTTTTCGAGTGGAAAGGCACTAAATGAATCAACAGGGCCATTATGTCCAACATCTGCAGAAAGGTAGAGAAGGCAATGCACGTGGAAGGAGATGCGTTCCTCGCCATACAATTCTGAAAAGACGGCGAGGAAGTGCTTCAAAAGCTCTGCTGCATAACCTACATGCTGATAACACAGCCGCTCTTCGCCAGAATGGACAAGGCTGCCTGAAGATATAGAATGTGCTGGTACGAAGCCTCTGAAAGAGACATCTTAAGCATCAATGGTCCTGTCTAAAAAAAGGAGAAGACGAAGTTACACTGCCTTCGAACGGTCAAGGTGATCAAGACCTCGAGGCTTGCGAGCGAATTCCCTGGGTATGCTGGTACCAAGAGCCTTGCTTCTTTCTGTAAAAGCACGCCTCTCTAATGGCCCAATCCGGACACGCAAAGGACCTGCTACCCGGAGGCACATGAGTTTCCTTACAACACCCGAAAGAGCCAAGTGCATGTAGTACAAAAGAACATATCTTACAGTGTCAAAAGGTAACTTCAGAAGTTCGGATACACCTCTGTGGTGCTGTTAATGTTCTTGTCCTCTGAAGCTGACGTCCATACGTATTGAACCCATGGGCCCACAAAAGACAACTCTGTTTCCAATCTATGTATCTTCAACAGTGCATTGGGGGCACCCTCTGTATCCAGCATGGCCCTTTGTCATCATAATAAAATCACGAGCCGGTGCATCACAAACAACTGCCTTAAGTTTGATTAGGATGTTTTGTGTGGTATATTGGTTTCGGTTCCTGTTTTCATATATGATCTCTCGCCCCCAGGGGGGCGCCGTTCTTATGTATATATAATGTGTTGTAATTATTAAATGGGTCTTCGTCCTTTGCTCGTTGACCCGGCTGCGTCTTGCGTCTGCTTCGGGGCCGCCGTTCCGGCGTGCACCCGGCGTTCCTTCGACGTGGCGTCTAGGGCGCGCACGTCGATACCACATTGGCGACGAGGTAAATCTACGTGAATCCTGCTGACTTGTGAGCCATCCTACGTTCTACTTGCTTTTGCTGTTCGGCTCACCTTTACATTACGTCTGCATCTCGTTATTTCGGCTGTTTGACAAGTTGTGGACCAGTACAGGTCGTTTCGGACGCTGCGTTTGGACGCCTCCGGTGCTACTCCTGCTTCTCCTGCGCATCTTCCGAGGCTCTCTGTTTCACCAGCAGCATGAACGCCGCCATTCCACCTCCTGTTTTTCTTCAGTGCCCCGGCGTTCCTCCCATTCCTTGGATGAAATGGCGCCGCGTCTTGCAAGCTTACATTGACGCGGCGGCCCCGGACGCGACGCCGGAAAGGAAGAAGGCACTGCTGCTCAATGCTCTCGGGGTGGAAGGACTGGACGTGTACTACAAGGCTGCTGAGGAGCAAACGCTTGGCGGTGAACAGTCTACCGGAGACGGTACGGGTCGCGACGCATACCAGCAGGCCTTAGCCGTCCTCGACGCATGCTTCGCGCCGCCTGAAGACGCTGTCTGCGTCCGTGCCCAGTTCCGACGCAGAGTGCAAGAGCCGGACGAAAGTGCTGTCCAATACATTCAGGAGCTGCGACGTTTGGCCGACAGTTGCAGTTTCGGCACCGCAGCCAATACGATGCTACAAGACCAAATACTTCAAGGACTTCGAGACGCCCACTTAGTACGGGCTTTTATCAGAATGGGAGACACTTTTACCGTGCAGAAAGCGTTAGAGCACGTCAAGCAGGAGGAACGCGTCGAGCGTACCATGCAGCAGCTGACTACTCAAGTCAACGCAGTTACGCGACGCAAGCATGGGTGCGTCGGCGTTCGTCCTCTTCTACCGTCTCCCCGTGCAAGACTCGGCTCTACAGGGGCATGCTTCCTCCCCTACTTCACCGCCGTCCCAGCCGAGTGTCTGCTTCCGCTGCGGTTCGTCTCATCATTGGGCGAATTTTCCGGGCTGTCCGGCTCGACGCCGTACTTGCAACCACTGCGGCAAGCGAGGGCACTTCAGCAAGATGTGCCGGCCGTCGGGTGATTCGCTGACTGTTGCGGACGGTGAAGTAAGTCAAGAGCGCACTGTGACAAATGCGGTCACCGTCCTCAGCGTGCAGGGAGATGTCAACGGCATTCAATTAATGCGTGTTCCCGTACGTATCAACGGCATCCAGATCAACATGCTCGTCGACACTGGAGCCGTCGTGTCGCTTCTCAACATGCAGGATTACCTAAAATATTTTCCGCAGGTCAAGTTGCTCAAATCGCACTTCACCATCCACAATCATTCTGAGCAGGTGATCAGCAACTTGGGCTTCTTCCACGGAACGGTACAATACCACGGGAAGTCTGCATCGGTGAAAATTTTTGTGACGGAGACGGGAACGTCACTTTTAGGACTTGATGCAGTCCATGCGCTTCAGATGGTGATTGTTGGTGGGACTTTGACCTGTGTAGTGGATCCACCAACTTCAATTCTTCCAAGTGCACCGTTGGAGCTTAACCGATACTCCACCCAGACCCTAGGCGAGTTCAGGAGCCAGCGCACCAACGTGTTCACCAGCCGAATTCGTCGACAGTTGCAACGAAGTTCCATCGACACCCCTTCCGCCTGGCTAAGGATGTGACCGACGACCTTGCGCGGCTCGAGGAAGCTGGAGTACTCAAAAGGGTGAGACCATCAGACTACAATACTGGAGCGACCCAAATGCATGAGAATCGCAATGCCCTTCCGTGTACCGGTGTTAAGCCTCATCAGTTGCCATTGCCGACCGTGCTGCATAATTCTTGTTTAATACCGACGCAAGTGTTTTATAGCCGTGGATACATTTCCAATGTTTCTGAAGTGCTTAAAGCTCATACACATCATGAAAGTGATGTAGGCTCCCAACTTCATGACGTTGTGCCTAGTACCAGTGCTCTGCCCGCAGTATCGACTGCAGAACGTTTTACTGAAGTTCATGCCTCTATACCGGCACCAGTACAAGGTCCGTCTGTGGTGCCCAGCCAGAAGTCACCCTTGCCTTGCAATCTGAACGTACATGAGCTACAAGCTTCCATGCAGGTGGCTGGAGGGTGTTTGAGCGAGTTGTCGGAGGCCGTTCGTTCATGCACTCCGCCGCGCCGTCCGAAGGAGCGCCATAAGCCACCGGATCATTCGAAGGTCATTATTTTATGAATTCTGTTCTGACCTTTCTATACTAATGTTAAGGTATGCCTTGTATTACCTATGCCGTTTCTTACTCCGATGTTATTTTTATTCTGCTGTCAAGTGACCGATTATTCTACTGCGTTTTCTTGATAACCGGCGAGTGCAGCATTCCTCCCAGAGGGGGAGAAGAGAGTGTGATGCTGTGAATTATGCAATTTCATAGGCAGTGGTTATAGATATGAATTCTGTAAACATTAACGAGTGGATACGTTTGCGTTGCATTTTTTAACTGGATACATGTGTAATGATCTCGTTAATTTCTGTATAAGGATTCCCCTTCTAAAAAAGGAGGGGATGATGTGGTATATTGGTTTCGGTTCCTGTTTTCATATATGATCTCTCGCCCCCCAGGGGGGCGCCGTTCTTATGTATATATAATGTGTTGTAATTATTAAATGGGTCTTCGTCCTTTGCTCGTTGACCCGGCTGCGTCTTGCGTCTGCTTCGGGGCCGCCGTTCCGGCGTGCACCCGGCGTTCCTTCGACGTGGCGTCTAGGGCGCGCACGTCGATACCACATTTTGGCCGTTGACAATTACACCATTTGCCAATGCAGACTAGAACTCTTGTACAAAATGTTCTAAATATTCCTTTGCAGAAGCTGGCTTAGAAGGCCTTGCGTATGGTGGTGGAAGTTTACCACAGTCGTGAATTAGGCACTGAACTGGCCAGAGTTGCGTTTTAGAGCTTTTGACCAGTGGAAGTCCATCCACGTTTACTATGAGCGGGACAACAGAAGGAATGTTTTCTGCGTGTCTAAGGGCATGCCGCAGACCAGACGCAAGTCCAAAGTGGCAATACTCTCCAGGGCTCATGTCAACAACCGGAAATTTGTCAATGTTTTTACCGGCAGCCGACAGGAGAGTGCGCGCATCACTAGGAAGATCAGAGAATCCCTCCTGGCGTTTATACAACTTCAACAATTCAGCTAGCGACCTTCTCTTAAAGGAATGCTCTACCGCCCAAACGCAGTCAAGTCTCTAAAGCTATCTCCAAAAGCTGAATTTTCACGTTTTGGAGACGAACTGCAAGAACTCGTGGGGGTCTACTCGAACATTGACGAAGTCCAATTCGCCATCTCATCGACACTGTCTCCGCTACAACTGCCGGTATCCTGTTGTCCGCATGCGGCGGGATGTGTTGCAGAGGCCCTTGTCTGCAGACAAGTCTTCCTGGACTGTTGGCATGGTTTCCATAGAATCGTATTTGGACTGGCCTGCTCTTGCGCTTTCGGCTGTCGTCGTTCGTTCTAGCTCGACATCGCCGGTATTGTCAAGGTGCTAAAGTGTTTTCGTGGTCTCTCTAGCGGGCCCTGTCACAAGCGGATCGGCGTCGAATCTTATCCATGGTCGAATGAAAAACACACCACTATAAACGAACCGAACTAGAGGTTGTTGTTCACTTCACTCGAACTAAGTGCAACCGAACATGTCGCATCAAGCTTTTCTCCCAGTTCTACCGTGCATCACTACGTTTCCAGCACGTCTTCAGACATTACAAATTAAAAGGAAAATAATCATAAAGAAGACTTACCGTCTCTCATGAAGCGATACTGCTGCTGGAACCGCGACGCTCGAACAGAGGGTGAACTCAAGTCTGTGAAGATTACGGAAGTGCAAACTATCACAGCAGAGTCCCACAGACAGTTGGGGACACACTATGGCGCCTCAACAGAATACCAACCTTGAAAAATTTCGGTCGGGGCACAGGCGAACTACGCGCAACTGATCTTCAATGCGAAATTGAAACAATTGAAACTTTCCGCTGCGTGGCCCCAAAACACCGACACGAAAAATGGCGCGCCAACTAAACAGCCAGCTGAAGCCGCAGTCCCGCAGTACGGTGCGTAACCGCAGCTTGTTGATTCCGAAACGAAATGCTTGCAACAGTTATATATTATTATTTGCTTTAAAAAAGATCCCGCACAACATTCGAAAGTTAACATGCATTTCCTAGCATGGTTCGCCGTGGTTCTGCGGCACGACAGTTTTTTTTTATTGTTTTTCACGGTAGTCAGTGGAAGCATCGACATAAGCGTAACAAATGTTGTAGCGCGTCTTCAACGTTTGTACTCGCTCATGTGAATGTGACGAGTACTTTTTCGACCACGGCAATCATTTTTGTTACGACCGGGAATTTTAATCTTCTCAGATAACGCGAACATGCATTACCGAGTCGTCTGCGGCATTTCAACGTAGGTGGATTTTGACGCGAAATGGTCAAGATCGACGATGAAGCGTTTGGCATGATTACGCTACAGTTAAAATTTTGCGGAGCTTGCACCCAGTCGCGCAAGCAATTTTTTTCCCTCCATGCGCGCAAGGCTCTGGTAGAGCATAGCTGGTCGCAACTCTGTTGGTACTGGCTTGACAAAATGTTCACGTGATCAGATTGTAAATCCAGCGCCTCTCTTATCGGAGGCGTTGATAAATGATGAATATCGGCTAGGTATCGATCGGGTTCGATTGGGAATTAATCGCTTGTACTCATAGCACCATACCTAAATTACCTTAATTAGGAGATTTAGCTTAATTGTCGTACTTTTCAGATCAGATGCTTGGTATCGATTAGCTTGCTTTCAAAATAAACTAACCTAGCTTAACTAGCCTAATTAGCACTAACTAGACTAATTCTTAATTGGGATCATGTCGGCTCCCCTCTCCGAGCTCGTCATGACTGGGGCACGTCATGCACCTGCGCCGATCGCTCGACATACTCTCGTCAAATATCCTCAAGCGTGATCCTGCGAACACCTTTACGCGATCGAGAAAATGACCTAAAATTCATCCGTGAACGATATCGCACGGATGTCCATAGGACTTTAAATTTTGGACGAAAGATGTTACGTCCCATAATTACCAGACGGACGTCCTACATCGGCTTTGTACGTTGGGCTCTTTCTCGGATGTCCAGTGGATATTCGTTGCCCATTGGGATGTAGGAGGTGACAGGGAAAACGTGACAGAAGAAGGCGAAGACATCAAGCATGCCATTAAGACTAGAAGAGGATGAAAACGATGTGGAAAATACAAAAACGAAGGTGACTTGGGCCCAGGAACCCTGGGTGTTCGATCGGGTGAGAGTGAGCTGGGTACCAGCGTCGACGACTCTTTGTTTCGGGCACTCCGGCTTCTTTTGTTCTACGGCATCGCATCGTAGTCTTCGGCTTAACCAGGACACGTCCAAGGAACCGGATGGCAGACACGAACAGTTGCAGTGGCCGGAGGGCATCATCAGCTTGTATCCCGAGCACACTGTGCCTCGGCACTGCTCCATAGGCCTACCCCGAGCCTGTTCCAATTCCCTGGGAACGCTGGCAACGTCAAGTTCCTGCGACGGAAAGGTCGCTGAACTAGAAAGCCTACAAGAATCATACCCAGCATCAGTTCGTGTTCCTTCGACCGATCTAGCAATCACCACCGACTCCAATGCCGACGTTGACGTTGACGCCAGCGCCCAACGGAACACCTCGCGTCATCACGCATAGGTACAAAACGCCTTGAGTTGGTTAAGCAAGAACGCTTCATACTGTCTATACCTCGCGACAACTTTCTGTGGCAGCACAGCAAAGCTACCTGGGCGGAGCTTCTGCACATGTGTTACTACGCCAAGTAGTCCGTTTGCGCGTGATTTCGGTTTCGGTTTCGCAAGCGCATACATGTACGTTTTCGCATGAACATCCAAGGTATATGATGTTACTTTTGAAATACTCAGTTAAACGATAGCTCATATGTAGCGTTAATCGAAAGCTATGACAAGCCTTGAGATACTTATGAACGCCGCAGTGAAAGAAAAAGAGATGGAATCATAGCTGTGTTCTTCTGCGAATTCCAGCATAACGCTAACCTGCCAGCGGTTCAAGCCCGCGTGTAAAGTGAGCAGCATACAGTAATGCTTGCACGTTTTTTTTTCAAAGCAATAAAATATTCTTCATAGCTAAGGAACACAGGAAGCAGCTTTATTGAAGCGGTCAGATTATTTTTTAAAAAAAAAGGTGAGGACGGCCGAGCAGGAACTGTGTGATAGGAAAGTGAACGCAATGACAACAAAGCGCGTCCTAAATTTCTGTGAATACAGGGCCGGTATCGTTGTTTTCCTTCTTTTGGAGACGCAAGAACTTTCTGGAGACGCTCATGTTATTTTGTTATTTTGTTTGCGGACGCGAAGGCATCGATGGGTCGCAGATATCCTGGCCACGACCGCTCACAGGCGGGCGTCTCACGTTCATAAATCAACCGCCGTGGTGAATCCAAGAGTGTGAAACGCACTCCTTACTCGGTCAAGAACGCTGTTTTGGCAGTAAGCCCCAATAATAGACATGAACGCGTCTGTTGCTCACGCGAAGGTTGGCACTGGTGATTTTATCTTCGAAAATCGCTGCTATCGCAAAGCGCCAAGAACCGCTCCCGCCGTAGACGCCGACGGACAGGCTGTTACAGTACGCGACTTTAGCATGATTGTATCAGCAATATAAGGCCACAGAACTACCGACCACGTATGGAACGCAATTGATAAAAAGGGAAATTGTTTTACGTAGAGTTGCCAATCGCAATTTTGCTTTAAAGCAGCTGGTCTTGCTGAAGACTGACAGGTCGCTGGTGTCACTTTCAAAGTGGCTATCGCGATGAGAAACCAACTTGCGCTGACGGCATCACTGACACACAACTTGTTTCTCCGTGATAGCATATACGGGGAACAAAATATTTTGACGACGCACAGCTGTCCCCTTTTCTTTCTGCTCGATAAATACAGATCACCTAAAGAACACGCACACATCATCATCGCTCACAAGTAACGATGTGACTTGCTGCAACGGAACGACGCCATCGTTGTTTACCGGGGCAGGAAAAAGGTGAAATGACGCCAGAAAACCACAACACTAGAAACAGCAAAAAACAAAACTCCCGCACGGAATAAGCTTTCTTGATAACAATGGGAACGATCTTAAACGTAATAACTACATATTTTGTTCTTATATTTTCTTTTAACCTATGTAGTATACAAAAGTTAGCGTTCGCGGACTACATGCAGAAGCGTGGTAAAAATATGCGTGAGTCGGCTTCGTAGCTTTGGCTGTGTTGCCACAGAAAGTTGCCGTGAGGTTTAGTGACCTGTTGCTTTTGTTTGTTCTCCGCATGATAGCTTTATTTAGTGCAGGGCTGGGCAGTATCGAAGATACATGTATCTTAGATACTATCTTAGATACTCTTTGGGTATCTTGTATCTGTGTCGCGATACGTCTCGCAAAACGAGTATCTTTATCAGTATTTCCGATACATTCAATAATGTATCGTGTATCTTAAGATACAAGATACTGCTATAGAAACGCCACCTTGCGGAGCAACAAACGACGCTGTCCTGTCAAAATTCTTCGTTATTCTGTCCTCGTTTCATGTGCGCTTAAAAAGCTTCTGCTTTAAACAAACGACGGCTGGACTCTGCTTTTCAAGCTGATACTGCTGCCACTAATCCACATCAAGAAAGCTAACGACAGTGATATTCATTTGACATTCCGCCAGGGTGCGCCAGTGAGCATAGGAAATAAGGTCTATACTGGTCTCTATTGCTGGAGCAGAGTCACGTGAGGGCGCTTTAGCCATCTCGACAAAAACAAGCGCGCGATTGCCTACGTGCAGCCGACCTTTTGTTTCTCGATGTTTTCTTTCTTTTTAGCGGTGTCGGTGCCGTGAACCTTGTTTGTAGCCACGGTACTGTGCTGCGTACTCAATGCGTGCGGCGTCTTTCGCTCAAATTCGGATGCGGCTATAGTGTTGTTATCGAAGTTTCTTTTGCGGGGTGCTTCTTTGCAAAGTCTCAAAAATGTTGCTTTGCCTCTCGCTCCTTCAAATAGAGATTTGACAGATCTCGTCGATGTAGGCTCGACTTGCACAATATGAGATTGACTTGTATGCAAATTTGATTCTAACAACCATCGCTCCACCGGTGTCGATGCTATCTGCAATAGAACAAACATTTACGTAAAAGATGATAACTTGGCGTACTGTATCTTTGTTTCCTCGAACAAAATTACGCCACAAGTTTTTTTTTTTTAATAATAGCTTGATTGTTAGCACAAGTGCTGTCTTTGGTGTCCACCGTTTGCATCCCACACATTACCTATGTCTCTGTGTAGCTTTTTTCCCGTTTTTTGACTGTAATAACTTCTTTTTTAACCTCCTCCTCTATTCCTTCTCTTATTTATTTTTATTTTTTATTGTCTGCGTCATTGCTACTATTTACATATCTACATTCAATCTGACTTGACGGCAAAGGTTACGGCAAAGGTAAAATAATGTGAGCGTGCTTAGTGCTTACAGGAAAAAAAATTTTCCTTACGATTCATCAAAACACCGAATTTGAGTTTACATCATAATAATAGAATTGTAGCGATGGATTGGAACCTAGAAATGGGTTGCACTCTCGAGAGCCTTCTAGTGGGTCATCTGCAAAAAGGACGCCGCTCACGCTGGGAGTTCGTGCCTGGCCGTGGCTGTCGCCATTACGCAGTATCTTTGAGTACCGGCAAATAAACGCCTTAACAACAAATCTTAAAGACATTAGGCATGAATTTGAGAAACATAATACCAAGTACTACGGTTTTCTCATCAGCGTCCTCACGAGCCCTTTAGTGCTATTTTCTGTGGGCACCTAGATTTCTATTGTCTGACCTGAACACCTAAGATGACGAAATATCATGCTCTATTTTTAAAGCTTTTAGGGTTGTCGCTTATATCGTGTTTATAAAAGGTGTCACGTAACTGGAATCAAATATCTACAAAGAAGTGATTAACTGTACCTGAATAAAACCAACTATGGGGTTTACCGCCATGTGGCTCTCATTATGGTATTTCTCTATTGCGCTTAATTTATTAACTAGGATGAATGATGTAACACTTCTGTTATTCCTTTTGGGGCCGAATGCGTTTCTTTACGTTTTGGAGGGCATTTTAAAACGACAGATTGGATTTTTTGTGGAAAGGTACATGCTACGTAGTGATTTTCCCGGCGTTTAAAGAAAGCCGGAGAAATATGACCACGTCACTGCGCTCGTACGCTATATTGCTGCAGAACTCTCAAACGTGCTTCGAGCAAAATAACCGGCAAGCGGACCGCGGCGAAACGAGTGGCCACGGCTTAGGCATCGGCTCCACAGCGCGTCAGCATTTCTGACCGCTACACACGGCAAAGAAACACCATCGTCTATGAGAAACGACAGGCTCACGGTCCGCACGCCAATTGTTTCGCTCGAGCGCTGCAGTACGATAGCGCATGAGCGCAGTCACGTACTTTTATTTGATATTGCGCGTGCTTGCTTTAAAAAAAATATTCACCATGCTGTATGCACGCCGCCAAAAAACAACCGCTCGTTTTTAAATGCGTTCTACGATGTGACGAAGTGCACTCTGCCCTAAAGTGAATATTAAAAATGTTGCATAATTGACCCTACTTAATCAACCAACTAAGCGCGAAAATTGAAGGACACTTTGTACATTCCAAAGTGTGTTCGGCGAAAGCGTGTGGCCATTCCACTGATTATGCCATGTCTTTTTTCTTTCACAGTCTCAGTGGGATAAGACACAAACCGAATGTGTTTTCTTTAATTTTTTGCCGCGAATCGCAACGAGACGCGAGACTCATGTTCCTCCGTTCACATGCGTTAGTATTTTCTCGCGCTTTGCACATCGTGCAAACGCCATCCGCGTTCCAGCTCTTAAATTGACGGACCCTTTGTAAATTGGAAAGTATATTCCGTGAACGCATGGGTCCATTGAGACGGCGTCGGTCAGAATGATTGCAGACTCTGGGCACAGCGACGCTACGCAAGCAAAGCGCGAGCGCTATAGAGTCCGACGCGACCGGCGTCCGTCTGCGCATCCCGGCGGCCACCTGGCTCCGTGCCAGAGCTCGGACGGACGGACGGACGGACGGACGGACGGACAGACAGACAGACAGACAGACAGACACCGGACGGACACCGGATGGACGTGAGCATGAGACATTAAAGGCCTTCGCCTTAAAGATTACACCATCTCCCTCTAAAGGGAACCATGTGTAGATGCGAAGCAGCGGGCGCTAACGCTTACACTGGCGGCGGCGTTGACGCTGGCGCTCATCGCAGCGTTGCACAGGAGAGAAACCAGGGGGCGCAAAGCAGGCAGTGATGGACCGGTATTTCCTACTGGAACATCCCAATCGCTGCTAATGGGCAATGAGAGACAGAAGACTCGGACTGGACATAGAGACCCGCAGTCCGCTTTTAGTTAACGCGCACGCTGCGAATTTTTTATCGTTCGACAACGCACAGGAGAAATCTCCCACCGGCACCACCTTGGAGGTCAAGATCCATTGCCATATATATGCGGTGGCCAGTGAACGGTTGTGCAGCGCGAGCACTCGGTTTTTTCAACCAAGACACTTGCTAGCAGACGCTCCCTGCGTCGGCGTCGCGAAGTGAGTGAGGGGGGGAGCGTTGGAGAGGGGAAGACGCGCATGCGCATTGGGGGTGTGGACGCCACGGGCAGGGATGCCTAGAGGAGAGAGGGGGGAGCATGGGAGGGGAGAAAGGGGGGAGCGTAGGAGGTGAGAGAGGGAGGGGACGCGCATGCGCAGTGAGGGTGTGGCCTCCGCGGGGAGGGATGCCTAGAGGGGAGAGAGGTGGAGAGGACGTTTTTTATTTTTATTATTTTAATGGGTTGGCGCATGCGCATTGGGGGGTTGGGACGGACGGACGGACGGACGCCGGACGGACACCGGACGGATGGACACCGGACGGACGGACACCGGACGGACGTGAGCATGAGACATTAAAGGCTTTCGCCTTAATATCGCTACGAGCGTTAATTGTTCCTACTATACACGTGTACGTTGATGCGGTACTACGAAAACGGTAATACGCTTACGGACAAGGTAAGACTCTGCTCCGGTATTGTTGCCACCTTACGGAGGCTTCTTATTGAAGTTCTTGCAATTAGACGGCAACCCGCTAGCTTGTCGCCAAGTAGAGCAGCGACACCCATGAAATACAAAAGCGTCAAGCAAACAAATGCCAATAACTTCTTTCGGAATGAAACTAATGTACACTGAGCAAGAAAAATATAACTGTCGGGATTCAAACAGCTATTTCATTAAAATAAACAAAGTTGGCCGCAGTTAAGACATTTTCAAGCAAACATTCCTGTACATAGGTATTTGCAGCGTTATTATATTGATCTATAATAGCAAATTTACAAATGTATCAAAGCATCTTAAGATACAATTGGGAAGTATCGTATCGGATACATTCATTCCGGAAGTATCTTGTATCGTATCGCGATACAATTTCAAAGTATCTTTGGCCAGCCCTGATTTAGTGATGCTCCTATTGAGAGTGTACAGTTGTTTTATAAATCATGTATGCTTTCCTTTAGCGTGTTATAAAAGTGGGATTTTTTAACGCATTCGCCTCGTCTGTTCCTTCATCTGTTGTGTGGAGATCAGTCAGTGTCTGTCCTGGAGATCCACGACAGACACTGACGAGCTGTCTTCGAGTCGGCAAACATTGATGGCGTCTATAACGTTCTTTCGATTATGAGCTCTGCGATGCAACATGTGGTTCCGTGTTTTGCAGCCGTCGATGCTCTTAAAAGCGATGTCTTGGATACTATGGTGAAAGACATCACGTAAATCACCGCTGATTCGGCTGAGCTTGCTCAACAAGGTGATTCTTATGTATAGACACCAAGGCGTCCACTATGTTCCTGAAGAAGGAGGAGTAGTGCGGTTACATCTACAGCAAAATATGACGAAAATCGGCTTTATTTTGTACCCACAGAAATTCTGATGGAGTCCTCGAGGGGATGCAGGCACCACACCGGTAATCGTGGCCTTGCAATAGCCATGAAGTTCGAGAGTGCAGCTACATGATGCTTAGAAGTAATGCCGCTGAATGTATAGTGTGGCCTAGAGGAGGGAAATTAGGAGAGATGGCGAGATGAAATCCGGGCACAATGTCTGATGTACATCGTTCAAGCATTGACGGTATTGTCGGTGTCGTCCGGGTGATGACACGCGCTGACGACAGCAAGTGCTGAAAGTGGACATCGCGGAAGGCGAAAGCATATCCTGAGTGCTCCAGCTGGAATTCATTTCAGGAAACCTACGTCGGTTCTTCGGGTCTTGCACAGCACAGGTACCACCTGAGCCTATTAACACATTCTCTCCACCACTTTTTCAATGCAGCTCGCACATGCAATGACGCGATAAGTGGCGAAGTATCTATACCCACTATTAGGGAGGCGGCTGCCTCCTGAACCAAAGCAACACTGAACGTAACTATCAATCTATAGACACGCTCAATCTACAATTTCTTGTAGGCAGGCCGCTGAGAATAAATAGTATTTAGAAATCATTCGCGGTACTTGAAGGTAAACATTAGACAGAGGTCGGCCTGGTTGGGTAAGTAAACTGAGAAAAACTATTCTACCTCCAACCAAAGTAAAACACATGAAAACACCTAAAATCCCGACATTTCGAAACCGACTTGGTTCCTTCCTAAGGGGGGCTGCGGCGGCGTTGCAGCGGCGTATTGAAGGCACTCGCGCGGCGGTTAATGACCCCACAATTCGCCGCGGCGCGTAGTCCGTGCGCATACGCTGGGGGGAGGGTTCCGAGTGACCGAATGATGTTTTGAGCCGTTAACTGGACATGCCACGACTCGAGTAGTAGTCTTCTCCGCCAGTTGGTCTCACTTTCTAGGACGGTTCGTGTTGTCGAAATTGATCTTGTGATCAAACGTCTCGGAATGTTCGGAATGTGCACCCCTTCTCGGAATGTGCACGTCTCGGAATGTGCACCCCTTCTTTTTTGAAGATCCGGGCCAACGCCTCGCTGGCTCCTTGGACGTATGGGACCGGTACGCGTTTCGGAGTGCTGTCAATTAACGCTGATTGGGAGGGTTTGCGTAACATCCTTTGCTCTGCGCGGCTGGGGACTGATCGAATGAAGTTTTTCGGGTATCCGTTTTTTCTGAAGTCCGCAATTACGCGAGTATCTTCTTTCCTGCACTCCGTGTCAGTGGATCATATGTTTTAAAGACGATAGTCTTTCTTGGGATACTTAAACCGGAGAAATTTTGGTCTGTCTGTTTCTCTGTTTGTCGGCACGTCACACGATTCAGCCACCCGGCCAAAGTTTAACTCCATGCCTAAAGGCCACCAAACTTGAACTGGTGTATGCGATCATACTTTCAGCGTGGTCGAATAAAAAATAAATATTACCATATCTGAGGCACTACATCATTATCTAGGCATTATACAGTGTGTTCATTTTATTACAAAATCTACAGCTACGCAATTCTAAAGATCCTAGTGCTCAAAGAAGCGAGACGCAGTGCACAAGAAACCCCTCTGCCCATCGATTTCACTACGACGCCATGGTGCTGCCACCTGGCAGCATAAGCTGGGAGCTCCGAAGCCGATGTTTCCCGATAGCGCGACAGATGGCGTCCATATCTCACGCAGCGCCTGCGCTGTTTTTGGATGGCGTCCATATCTCGCGCAGCACCGCCTATATATAATCAATGCCAGCCAGATGCGGCCAATTCAACGTATAGTAGGCGCTGTCTGAGATAAGGCAAAACATAGGAGTACGGCCGGCACAAGACTATCGTCTTTCGACGACATTTGCAGCGAAGCACGCAGATACGCGCCCAATATTTTGGCTCTCTAAAGTAATGTGGTCACAACCAAGGCCTTGTGGCTGGCGGGATGGGATGAATCAAATTGAAGGTGACGGCCAGTGTGCGTCGACTTCCTGTGGACGGAGAACTCCAAGCCATCGCCCTTTCTTGCCACCTGGACGTCGAGAAAAGCAAGGCTGCGGTCGCATTCACACTCGGCCGTGAATTGTTTGGCTGGGTGAACGCAATATAAGTGTTGTCTGAAGTTATCAATTTCAGAAGTCTTCACAACAAAAAAACAATCGTCCATGTAGCGAAGAAAGAGCTTGGGTCGCGGCGAGAAAGAGCTG
The DNA here is from genome assembly GCA_030522465.1 of Rhipicephalus appendiculatus. Classification (NCBI taxonomy): domain Eukaryota; kingdom Metazoa; phylum Arthropoda; class Arachnida; order Ixodida; family Ixodidae; genus Rhipicephalus; species Rhipicephalus appendiculatus. The sequence goes on along the minus strand of JALIZH010020569.1, from coordinate 36,364 downwards.
AGTGCTTTCCGTTCTATGAGCTCCATGGTCAGGTTTGCCATTGTTAGGGAGATGGAGGCTCCCATTGCGGTTCCACAGTTCTGCCTGAAAATAACTCCTTTGTACGAGAAGTACGTGCTCGATAGGCAGAATTCCAGTAGACGGCAGAGCTCGTCGACAGCTAAGGGTGTCCTTTCACTCAAGTTTGCGTCACCCTCAAGCGCAGCACGGGGCGGAGGATACAGCTAAGGGCACTGGTACATTGGTGAACAAAGATACGACGTCGAACGAGACCTGGCTATCGTCTTCGTCGATGCTCACCTCTGACGCCAGCTGCACGAAGTGGCTGGAGTCACGGACATGAGTTGGGGTCTTCCGGGTGTGAGGGGGCGAAGAATCGGTGTAGGAAATTCGAAAGGGCTCGGCATGGAGAGGAAGTGAAGTGAGACCGATTGTAGACTTCACTTCCTCTCCATTCTGAGAAACATCAAATTGTTAGTGAAGTAGGCCATATCTGGCAGCTTAACAATCGCGGGGGTAAGGACAACCTTCAAACTGAACTTTTTAGACTGAATTAATGTGTCATAAACACACTATCACCAGTGTTATCACACTGGCTTGTGCGTAGCAGTGAACCAGATAATATATGAAGTATGCTTTCAAAATTACATAATTTTTCTATAATTCAAAATATGTGCACAATATCATGAAATGGTCTAGTATACTCATTTGATTTGCTGATAAGCCAAGCGACGCCGCCATAAATTACCGCCAAATCAACTGACTGGTCCCTTGGACTTCAACGTCACTATAACGCTTCCGTTACTGTTCGTACGACTGCGGCCACAGGGCAGGTGACATCCACCGCATTGCCTTTGAAAAACTACGCTGTTCACTCCGGAGGTTAACTGAGGGGGGGCGCGAAATACAGAGTACACAAGACAAAGGAGGACACAGCATGACGCGCTCGTCCTGTGTCCCACTTTTTCTTGTGTACTGTGTATTTCGCGCTTCCCTCAGTTATCATGAACCAACACCAACTCACGCAACTTTTTATTTTACCGGGGGTTAAGCCGTTCTGTGTGCGCGAAAAAAAACGTTTTTGATGGACGACATCACCATGCGCCACCTAGAACGCCTTGGAGGATGGAATGAAATAGAAGTGGAGAGGAGGAGAAGAAATTTAGAAAACAAGTCTAAGTTTGTTCGGCAAGGCGGGATTTCTGCCCGTGTACCCACGGTCCGAAAGCGAGCGTTGTAACTTCTCGGCGATTCAGGTACACTTGCAGAAGATACATTTTATGAGAGCCCTATCGCGTTCCTGGGTGAAAGAACCAGAGAGAGAGACAGAATACAAATAAATTGAAAGAGATAGAAGTTTAACTTGGCTTTCCCAGGCTTATCTTCCCTTCTTTATGGCCATTTGGCTATACCTTGACTCAACGGACTATCTCTGGCTAAGCTCTGCTGGTTTGATAGGGAAGGCCGCCGAGCTCCGCTCTTTCTTCAGGCTTGTCACCACCGGTGCGACGTTCCTCTAATTTCTTTCTGGAACCGCAAGTCATGTGTCGGACGCCGGATGAACTTCGGCTGTTTTGGTTCGCTTCTTCGATCTGTCTAGTCTGATCAAGGTTTTAACACAGCCGCGGAAAAAATTCGGGCTACCTTAAAGAGCAGTCAACAGGGTTACCTGGGTCCCATCATTTACAGGACTAGGGTGGGAAAATTCCTCATCCCTCCACGTATTTTCCTTACAGCAATACTACTATCAATGCCAGTGTGTATAGCTGTTCTGCCTTTCCTTACCGCCACAAGTTGGGCCAAATAAACAGATTCATCTTAGGACATACCGACAGTCGCCTTCGTCAGCGTCACGACCACGTGACAGTATTCTACCACAAAGGCACGCAAGGTCTTGAAAGTGGTTTCTAAAAAGACCTTATGCGGAAGAATCCATATCGAATCATAGGCGAAATGTCAGTTTCATTGCCACGAAGTGCACGCTACGGAGCGATGATGTACAATGTCGATTTTTATGAAAGGGAACACGTGAACGCGTGGCCTGCGCTCTGCTCCGGCTGTCTACAGCCCCGTCAACCGACAAGTAACGAAATCACGTCCGCTTCTCACGGCATCGTCCCTTGGGACACAGGAGTCGGCGCGTAATCAGGCAGTGCTTGTACACCCGCCATGACTCGTTATTTTGTTCGCGAAAAGATGACGCCCAAAGCTGACGCTCTTTCTTTAGCTGTCGGATTGGTGGTGCTCTGCGCAACCGCCGCAGAGAGCAGGCCACGTGCTCGCGTGTTCCCTTTCATAAAGGACGACAGTGTACACGTCATAAGTAGCGGCGGTTAGCGTATTCGCGCAATGCTTGACTATATCTTAAGACCACAATTGGCGTTGTCCTGGAAGGGCGCTTGTATATAGCGCTTTTTCCGAAGCTTTTTGAAGCACTGGCGATAGTGTGTGCTGGAATACTTGAGTGTCATGCGGAATGTCTGGGTTCAATTCCGGCTTCAGGGGCAATTTTACAGGGGGGCAGTCAGCAGTCAGCATAATCCGAAAACTAACGTTCGTAGCTTAGCGAGCGGGAAATGCGTCACAGAAATTGGGCGAGCTCCACTACACACCCCCGATCCATTTAAAAAGAAGCTGCCGATAACTTTCCAAACATGTATGTCCCAAGCAGCTTCTAGCGGGTGTGTGTCACAAAAGTAAGCAAGCCCCGCTACTCGCCTGGCGTCTACTAAATGCCACAGATTCACCCACCGCAAGGGCGAAGCGGTGAATGCGATAGCAAGAAATTCTAATCTCACACGAAGAACGACAACTAGCTCGATACTTCCAGCACACCGCTGAAGCACAAAGAAGGACGCTCGAAAAGAACGCAGAGGTATGCACAGGACAAGCGTGAACTAACAACTGTCACTGCAGTTAGGTATTTGCGTTAGAGCAACGCGCTGCTAATGTGGACAATGCTGAACGCGACCCTCTTAGACATTTTTAAATACTTCTTTTAAGCTGTGGCGCGTGGACAGATGTCTTCTGTGTCTACTGCCATGGGGGCTTCTGATGCAAGGTGTGCCCGGTGTTCTTTTTGTTTTCGTTCCACATCACGAGTCGGTATTGAAAGGGGCCACTTGTTCGTGCGTGTCTCAATGGCAGTCTTTAGATTCAAAGAAAATCTAGTAGCGTTGTGCGAGAGAATGCACACTCAAGCGCCCCTGAGATCCGCGTATCGCCAGCGGTATGTGTTGCATATGGATTGCTCGCCGAGCATGGCGTTTGATTGTGTTGTCTAGAGCAGCGCGTTGCGGATTGAGGGGTCACTGGTTCGAATCCCCGATTCGTTGCTTTGGACGTTTTTCACGTGATTTATTTTTCTTCTCGCTGTATATATATATATATATATATATATATATATATATATATATATATATATATATATATATATATATATATATATATATATATATATATATATATATCCGGAGCATGACGGCGATGGCAGACATCCGCTGAGAGTGACCATATAAAGACTATCGTAACACAATTAAGCTGTTTATCATTAGCCTAGGAGGTGCCGACTCCTTGCTTGCCACTAACATGTCGCTTCGGAATGTGAGTAGCGGCTAAGAGAGCCGCCCATTTCCCTTGACTTTTCGCAAGATGATTCACGTTAAAGAACGACTCATGAGTATACAGAACGTATCTCTTCGCTCATTGTTTATATAATTTTGAGACAGCTTCCCAACTTTTTACCGTTGATGTACCTAAATTGAGTGAGAAATGTACATTATTGAGTGAGAAATATTGTTTGGGACTCCTAATTATTGTTTTGCAACTACGTATCTCACTTTTAAATGCGAAGCATTTCTTAGCGAACTTCGGCGACTTTGAGCCTATCTATCTATCTATCTATCTATCTATCTATCTATCTATCTATCTATCTATCTATCTATCTATCTATCTATCTATCTATCTATCTATCTATCCATATATCTATATAGCCGTCTACGGCTTTGTGCTCTCCTGGCCGTATCGTTAATGGGATTTATACCAAATTTGGTATGGCATAACTTGACGGTATGACGAACATAAATGGCTGGTCATATTATGAAAATCATTAACTTGTCATGAAAAGTATGTTTTACATGCCACGCTCATGGCGCGCTCGGGGCTGTTACATTAGCTTGATATACACCATATTTGGAATTGAGTGACATGACTGTATGATGAACCTAAATGACAAGTGGTAATATGGAAATCATGACTTGTCATGTGCGACATGACTTGCATGCCACGCTCATGTCGCGCTCGCGGCCGTTTCGTTAGCTTGATATGCACCAAATTTCGTATTGAGTGACATGATTGTATGACGAACATAAATGACCAGTGGTAATATGGGAATCATGACTTGTCATGTGCGACATGACTTGCATGCCACGCTAATGGCGCGCTCGCGGCTGTTTCGTTAGCTTGATATACACCAAACTTGGTATTGATCGAGTGACGCGACTGTATGACGAACATAAATGGCAAGTGGTATTATGGAGATCATGAGTTGTCATGTGCGACATGACTTGCATGCCACGCTCATCGCGTGCTCGCGGTCGTTTCGTTACCTTGAGATACACCAAATTTGGTATTGAGTGACATGACTGAACAACGAACATAAGCGGCATGTGGTAACATGAAAATCTTGGCATGCATGTCATCTACAACGCCATTTACATGCCACGCTCAAGGTGCGCTTGGGTCCAGTTCGCTAGCTTGATATACACCAAAATTGGTATTGCGTGATGTGACTGTATGACGAACATGAATGACAGGTCCTAACATGTAAAAAATGACATGCAAACTATGTAAAGCATGATTTGCTCCTTCCTGGCTGCTTCGCATTACTTCGATTCCCACAGAGGGCGGGATCTGCGGGCTTTCTTTTCTCCATACCTTCTTTTATTGACCGGTAGCTTATTATCATTATTTACTCCTTCATGGAGGTCAGCAAGTATCAACAGGCTAGTTTGTAGTTCGGCAACCTCCTCGCTATGACCCTGCAATTACTTTGCCACATCAGCACCAAGTCGACATTGACTATTGGCGAAAGCTAGTTCAGGCGCTCTAGATTTTTTTCGTGAAACTTCTAAAAAGCAAATGAAGCATCGAATGCATACCCTGTCAAAGCATGTCGGGGATCTAGGCTATAGTTTCCACGACTGAAGCATTTACCTGGGTCAGTTTTTCTTAAGTCACACTAGTTCGCATGCATGGACAGCATTTTTTTAAACACACAAATATTTTTTTTTCCAAATGGCGTGGGATACTTTTTATGTGTTTGCGCATTAGCATGAATACTTACGCGGCAAGGGTTTGGAGATTCCAACGAGATAGCACCAAAGTACATACCACGCATGCACCCTGTTTCCAAAGGACACTATGGAGCAGCGGGCGTTTGGTCGGCTTAGTGTACGGGTTTTACTTCCCGAAACCACGATATGATTATGAGGGACGCCATAGTGGAGGGTTCTGTAAATTTTGACCAGCAGGGATATTTTTCAATGTGTACATATATGTAAGTACACGAGCCACTAATATTTACCCTAAATCGAAATGCCGCCACCGCGGCAGGGATTCCATCCCGCGGCTTTCGGGACACCAGAGTCGTCTTTCAATAATTTCGATTGTTTTGCTAAGGTATAGCTGAATGAAGCACAGTTGCCTCATTTCATGGATAAGGCTCTGTCGCTATACAGTACTCCTCGCTTGAATAACTCAAAGCCGTGTGACTGCCAGTGGGTTTCCCTTAAATACTGGCGCTAATCGGGGACAAAGCGCTCATAATACGGCGAATATTTGTAAAAGTCTGCACTTCTTCCTTCATTGATTTCATGGCTCAATAATGCAGTCAATATTCGGCTGCTTCCAAAATGGTTGATACCTTCGTTTAGCGTCCAGCTTGCCCATTTTGTTCAGCGTTTTTAATAAATCTTACACGTTGTACATTGAAAATTTTGCAGCATCGTAAAACAAACACGAAACTCTGCTTTGACGTTTTAGGTCTCACCGATGACGCACGGATTTCGGGTAGCCAGCTCAATGACCTGGTACGAAAACTGATTGCAAATCATCTCGGGCAGCTTCCTGGTCTTCCTTGTACATATTTCGGATACGTCAATAGACACGGCCTTTAGAGTACGATTCTTTTTGGACTACGTCAACAAGTGCACTGATGTCTATACACAACCCGTTTTTCTACAATTAAACTTTGATTATCGTTTGGAGCACACGTTCACGAATATTGAACCCGTAATGAAATGCCATGCTTTAAACAAAACTCACCTGCAGTGAGGTCTTTCGTTAGTTAAGAATTGATAAATATGAACTAAATAATAAATCGGCCGTTTATGAACCACTGAGAAGCAATGAAAACAAGCCTCATATAGATATTGGCAGCGAATTCAATTGACTAGTGATATCGGCAGTATCTGGCAGCATAACAAGCGTGGCCGCTATGGACAACCGTCAAACTGAAGTTTCTAGATAGATTGAATGCGTCGCAAACAGATTGACGCCATTGTTATCGTACTGGCCGTACGCGGTAAGTTAATAAATGAATATATGAAGTGCGCAATCAAAATCATTAACCACCTCATCTATAATTCGAAGTGTGTGCACAATATTATGAAATGATCCGGTATTCTCATTTGATTTGCTCTTAGGGCGAGCGACACCACTATAAATGACAGCCGTGTCAAACTGAATGGTCACTGGACTTCGCCGTCATTATGACACTTCCGTTAGTGTTCGTAGGGTATGTGCAAATGAGCTCTGCACAGGCGATGGGGGCGCTTTGCTTAAGAAAATCGATGTTGTTCAAGGCGAAGGTTAAGCCGTTCGCTGAGCGCTCGAAAACCTTGCCCACCGGTGACATCGCAATGCGTAATCTAAAACGCGTTGGAGGATGGAATGGAGGAAGGAAGTGGAGAGAAGAAGGAGAAACACATAGAAGAAACTAAATTTTTTTTGTCAAGGCGCGATTTGAACCCGTGTACTCATGACCCGAAGGCTATCGTTGTAACCACTCGGCAATGCAGGTACACTTGCAGAAGAGGGACTTTTGAGAGCTTAATGCGTGGCTGTGGGCGAAAAAACGAGGAAAGGTTAGAGGGACAGAAATACAAATAAATCGTGAGAGATAGTCTCAACTTGGCTTTCGTAGGCTCAATTTGGCTTTCACGGGCTCTCTACAGGGTGTTGCAAGAAATGTGTCCACAATTTTTTTCAAAAATCAGGAAAATACGGTATTTGCTCACTGTTTTCACAATTGCTTTTTCTGTAGCGGCAGACATCATAAGATGGTTGAAGCCATGATTTGAGACAGTAGTTAAGAAAGTTAAATAATTAACTTTGTAATTAGAGCAGTTAAGTGGTTAAGTCCAAAGGGAGAATTGCAGTCCTTCATGCGAAGAACCCATTTCAGCTTTGAGATCTCGAAAAAGCGGCCTCTAGGAATACTCGCGAAGTAATGAAATTCTCCCAAATTCAGCGGCGAAACCGAAACCGAAACGCGGAAGAGCGCAACTGCCACATTCGTCTGCGACGTCCACAATGAGTGAACGTGATTATATCACCTATCAACCGAACTTCTTGGTGTGCGTGTATGGGCTGCGCTTGCAGTAGTAGTACGCACGACGCACATACGTTAACGAACGGGGAAGAACTGCACCTCTGTAACCGTTGTCTTGAACAGTGACGTCATTCTAGTGTCTGCTTGTTGCGCTCATCGGTGCTTGGGTTTCGGTTTCGACCATTGAATTTGCCTGAAATTTCATTACGCCACAATTATTAATAGAGGCCGCTTTTTCGAAATCTCAAAGCTGAAATGGGTTCTTCGCATGAAGGACTTCAATACTCCCATTGGACTTAACCACCTAACTCCAATAATTAAAAAGTTAATTAATTGAACTTTCTTAATTACTGTCCCAAATCATGTCCTCAACCATCTTAAGATGCTTACCGCTACAGAAAAACCAATTGTGAAGACAGCGAGCAAATACCGCATTTTGCTGAGTTTTTAAAAATAGTGCACACATTTCTTCAAACACCCCGGTATATTCATGTGGCTATGTGTAGGCTTAACCCGCTATCTCTGGCTAAGCTTGGCCGGTTTGCTAATCAAAGCCACCCAGCTCCACTGTTTCTTCAGACTTCGCACCGCCGATGCGATGCTGCCCTTATTTCTTTGTCGAACCGACAGTCACGCATCGGACGCTGGATTAACTTCGTCCGTTTCGTTCGCTTCTTCGTTCTGTATAGTACGAGCAAGGTTTAACACAGCCGTGCAAAAATTTCGTGCTACCTTAAAAAGCAGTCAACAGGGTTACCTGGTTCGCACCATTTACACGACTAGGCTGGGAACATTCCTCCTCCCTCCACGTATTTTCCTCCGTTTAAGTACGGACCACTGCGGGCGCCTCGGCTTTCGTATGCTGTCCTCGTCGTGTCGTGTCGCTTTTCCTTACACAGACAAAGCTACGCATAGGCCAACCATCTATAATAATAATACCTGGGGTTTAACGTACCAAAACCCCGACATTATGATTAGTGACGCCCTTGTGGAGGGCTCCGGAAATCTCGACCATGCGGTGTTTTTTAAACATAATCATCTACATATAGCATAGCCATGTCTTGTAAGAAAGTGGGATTGCGTAGAAAGCGCCACTGCATGGGAAATAAAGGTTTGCGTTCCCGCCACGAACTCTGAGCAGGCCGCACGTCTGGAACGCCAGCGCGGCATGGCCGCGAACGCCCGCGTCGCTGAAGGACAGGAGAATCAGTTTTGGGGTATCTTTCAAAAATATTTTTTGTTCGTTGCTTCCACCGGAATACTTGCACTTTAGACAAAGCCGACTACGTCGGCAGCATATCTTCTCAGAACGGGCTCATTCATACTGTCGCATTAAGATTTCCGAAGTCTGGGCTGACAGAGGCTGTGAATCACATGTGGAGCATACCCGCCTACCATGGGACGTAGTATACAGGGTTTGCCGAACACACCTGGTCGAGATTGGCCGCTATGATTTGTCGTGCCACCGGTCGGCTTTTCAGCCAATCAAATGACAATACTGGAGCAGTTCATAATATTGTGCACGCATTTTGAATTGTAGATCTTCTGTGTGAGGTTTTAAAACGAAGCTTCATATTTTCTCCGTTAACTATATGGCACATGCTCAGTCTGATAACCTTAAAAGCCCGGAGGGAACATATTTCCCATAATGTTTAAACGCCTCTATCTACAATACTCCCAAGTCCTCCGGCCTGAGATGGTCGCTACATCTGAAGTGATGTTTGAGAATTAACTGGACAAAATTTTAGCGACTCCAGCGCAAACAGCTGGGAAGTGCATTAGTTTCGTTTGTCACCGACTCTTTTCTCTCTGAACGGGAATTCTTCGCGTGGGTTTTCACCAGCTACCATAAATCATGCATGAATATATTCGTCGCAGTGGGAAAGGCCAGTAAATGCATTAACTGAGTGCCACAAGTGTAGGGATATTATCTCGTCCACTTATAGATGCTAATTTAAACAGGAACTAAAGTTATTGACATTTGAATTGTGATTCTGCAGTGGGAATAGACTTCCCTACGGTCCTTCCACGATGCCAATCCGCAAGGTGCGATTTTCTCTTTCTCTCAAATAAAACCAGCTTTACAGTTGCAGAAGCACTAGATTTGCACTTTTCTTTGCCTCGTGATGTAAACACATTTTGTGATAGCGAGGAAGAGGATGACGAGGACAAACCATGGTGCATAATTCCTCGCTCGAATGTTGATGCAATATATATTGACCGTACCACTGAAACGTTCAATGGAAAAGCGAAAACTTTTACAAACATCCGCAGAAAAATGCGTGCTTTCTCTCCAATTTGCCGCAGTGTTTAAAGGGGACCCACTGGCGAGTAACAAGAGTTCATTGTTTCAGGAGAGAAGGACTGTCTGCCGACAAAATCTTGCCCACTTAAAGAAAACAACAATGCTTCAATAAGATTATAATCAGCCACACAATCGAAACTATTTGAAGAGGACTCTGCGATCCAGGAAGTCGCGAAATAGATTACCGGCCGCGGTGACCGCATGTCGATGGCAACCGAAATATTAGTGGCTCGTGTACTCATATGTAGGTGCACGTTAAAAAACCCCAATGGTCGAAATTTACAAGACCCTCCAGTATGGCGTCCCTAATAATCATATTCTGGTTTTGGGAAGAAAAACCCGGACACTAAGCCGAATAAGCACACGCTGCTCCAGAGTGTTCTTTGAAAATGGCTGCATGCGCGGCATGTAGTGTGGTGGTATATGCTTGGAATCTCTAAACTGTTGCAGCGTAAGTGTCCATGCTAATACGCAAACAAATAAAAAGCCGGAAACCCATTAACAAGGGAAGCTGAAGTCTCCGACATTACCCACAGGGATGAAGCCTCAATTACCAAAAAAAAAAAGTACGAAAAGTGCGTCTATCTAGCGAGATCATAGCCTTTGCTCGAAGTACATATCCCGATTCTCAGCACGATAGGGACGACTTCGAGCCAGAACAAAAGCTTATGTCGTGCAGAAAATTCTGCTTAGGAAAGGCCACCTGCTTGAAGCACCTGCTGACATAGAATTCTCTTGGAGCAGCCATCCACAGCTCCTTTTTCTCGCTCTACATTTTGAGCATGTAACCTCCCTAAGATAGACTACTATGTTCACGTGATTCAAGAGGAACGCCAGCAAAGCCCTAGCAAACCATGTGCCACATCGTCCACATTCCTTGTTAACGTACTTCAACTGACATCGTTCATCTTTTTAGCGAGGTAACAACTAAAGTCAGACGTACCTTCGCTTCATCGCCCCGAAGCTGTCTTAAATGCGAAGCGTTTCTTAGCGAACAAATCGCCCTTTGACACAATTGTGTGAATGTCTGTCTGTGTCTTTTTATCTATCTATCTATCTATCTATCTATCTATCTATCTATCTATCTATCTATCTATCTATCTATCTATCTATCTATCTATCTATCTATCTATCTATCTATCTATCTATCTATTTAACCGGATACGCCCTGGTGCTCTCTGGTTCGTCTCCTTAGCTTGCTGAATCGCGAAATTCATATAGGAGGATGTAACAGTATAATCATCACGATTCATAGGTCACTACATTACTATCGTGACTTCGATATCACGCATGTCGTGAAATCTCGACCGTGCGGTGTTTTTTAACCATCCCATCTACATATAGAATAGGCGTGTCTTGCAAGAAAGTGGGATTGCATAGAAGGCGAAACTGCATGGGATATAAAGGTTTTATTTCCCGCCACGAACGCTGAGCAGGCCGCAAGTCTGGAACGCCAGCGCGGCATGGCCGCGAACGCCAGCGTTGCTGACGGACAGGAGAGTCACTGTTTTTGGGATCTGTCAAATATTTTTGTTCGTTGCTTCCACCAGAATACTTGCACTTTAGACAAAGCCGCGTACGTTGGCAGCATGTCTTCTTAGAACGGGCTCATTCATACTGTCGCATTAAGATTTCCGAAGTCTGGCTTGACAGAGGCTGTGAATCACATGTGGAGCATGCCTGCCTACCATGGGACGTAGTATACGGGTTTTCCGAACACGCCTGGCCGGAGAGTTCATGACGTGCGTGATATCGAAGTCACGATAGTAATGTAGTGACCTGTGAATCGCGTTGGTTATGCTGTTGCATCATTCTGTATGAATTTCGCGATTTAGCCCGCTAAGCAAATGGCCTTCTGACTAGCTTACGCAAAAAAAGGTAATCTTTACCGCAAAGTTCAAAAGCGCCCCTTGAACATTCGACTCAAAACACACTATTAAGTTTAGCCTAATCTGCTGAACAAGCTGCTCAGGGAGACCAAAAGGAGACATTTAGAATGCAGAATTGCTGAGGCCAGCTCAGATGCGCAGCGACAACGGAAAATAATAAATTCCTTCGTGAACCGATCTAGTCGGGATGAACCTATCAGAAAGCTTCAGTCATCAAACGTATTCTATACCGAACCGTTGGAGATTGTCAACGGTTTTAATGACTTCTTCTGTGGTCCCAGTTTTGAGGAAAACAACAATAATAAAATATCACTTCCACATAGCTTACAATGTACTTATTTGCAACTGACCGAAATGAGATAATCAAAATCATAAATCACTTAAAGTTTACGGGTGTAGGTCTGGACGGAATCAGTTCAGGAAATATAAAACTAGTCGCTCATTTCATCGCCGAACCTTTATACTATATCACCAACTTAATCTTCACGAGTGGAATATTTACAAATCAGCTAAAAAATGCTCAAATCAGACCAGTGTTTAAAAAAGGAGACCGCACTTGACTTTCTAATTATCGTCTTATCGCTCGTCGGCCTTTTTTTAGCAAATGTGATCGAAAAGTTGGTTGAAAAGCACCTGACTAAATACCTATGAAAGTTTAATATTTTTTCATCAAACCAATTCGGCTTCAGAAGAGTTTCTTCGACTGACTATGCTATACTTTCCTTCATAGATAAAATAAAAAGTGCCACAGTGTCCGGTTTCTACGCAGGATTCGTTTTCATGGATCTATCGAAAGAATTTGACTCAATAAATCATGTCATTCTCATTTCTAAACTAAGGGCAGTGAGTGTCGATGGGCCCGCACTCAAACTTAGAAAAGGTTACATCAAAGACAGACGACAGGCTGTATGCATTAGTTCCTCGCTTTCTATCTTCAGAATAACCAACAAGGGGGGATCCGCAGGGATCGATACTCGGCCCACTACTATTTCTACTTTACAAAAATGATTTGCCTAACTGCCTATCACAAACTGAAGCTTTCTTTTGCGCGGACGACACCACATTGCTTGCTACCGATCGATCACTAACTGTTGTTACAGCGAAGTTAAATATAGATCTGCAAAATATTTTAGCATGGTGCAGCCTTAATTCGCCTAAAATAAACCCCATCAAGACTTCGTTTATGCTTTCTCATTCCAGTCATAAAACACCAGAATTCCTTCCCACTGTCATCCTTCATTCTCACGTCAATGGTGCCGTAGATGAATTCTCATTTCTTGGATAATACTTCAGACTCAAACTGCGATAGGCGCCACTTGCTGCGCGCTGGCGGTGTGAAGTGACAGTCCAGAAAGTGGCGTTGTTACCTTTCGTAGTGAAATGCAAAGATTAGCGGCTATAACAGAAACGGCTGCGCCACTGTCCGCAAGTGCAAAAGTAGGAACACTTTCAACAGTTATTGCGACCAGATTAGCAGGAGAGGGGTGAGGGCTTGGGCAGTGCGAAGACGGCGCAGTTCTTGCCTCTTGAACTGCGGCGCTTAGTTTTCCTGGTGGGAGGGCCCGGGGTGGCGACGCAGGGGGGGGGGGGGGGGGGGGATCGCCGACGAGGAGATGGTGAGCGCTGCGGCAGGAAGTCAGGCTGGGTAGTAGGTGCATAGCGCGGCAAAGGGCCAGGAACGTATTGAGGGAAGAACTGGCTGCCAGAATGCTACGTGTGGTTCATGGTTTCCTAGATCTTTGCTGGCGTTCCTCTGAAAACACTTCGCCGTAGGGGTGATTTTTAGGGGCATTCCTTTCTTACAATGGACTGCGAGAGAAGGCAGATTTGGACGGCGGCTCCAAGACATTTGTATGTACGTAGGTGGTTCGAGTAGGTGGCCCCCCTTACGCAGATATTTCTGAAAACATCAGGTTTTTGTCTTGCCCGAAATTGCTTGTTTAGCGAAATCAGGCTTAATCCTTGTGCTGAATGGTGTGATAGGGCAGTTTCCCTGCTTGGCGGGTATCCGGCGCTCAGCTCTTATATATGCATTCCCAGCTTGGGAACGTATCTTCTCAATGATTCTTTTTGTAGCCTTCAGGCAGCTACCGCCCATTTTACTGGCGATGTACTTCAATTTAACCTTATTCGTGGGAGATATTGGCGGGCATTCCTAATTTTTTTTGACAAAGTTTTATTTATTTTCTTCTCTCAAGGCCTTGTTCTATTCGCCAGTGGCTAATTATTCTTATTAACTCCTTCATGGAGTCCAACAGCAACAGTCAAACGCTTTTCAATAATTCAACAATGATAACCTTGTCGAGCACACCTTCGCGATTGGTTACCCCGTAGTCAATTGTCGTACTTTTTACTGAATTCACGTGTCTAGCTTTTATTGAAAGAAGTAGTAATAAACAAAAACTGATGAAAAAATGGGCACTTCTCAGACATTGAGAATAAACAATCGAAACCATTATGATACCGATATCAGCAGGAAGTTGATATTCTTATTCAAATAGGCCATATCTGTCAGAATTTCAAGCGTGACGGTTATGGACAACCCTGTACCGATGTTACTAGAGAGATGACTTAATAAAATGATTTCTTCGGCGCGTTCGTTCATTCTGCAATGTATTTGAGCGCAAACGAACAAGACACAAGAGAGGACGACTGCATGAGCGGCATTCAAGCATTCTATTACTAGAGATATTTAATTCATCACAAACAGATTGCTGCCACTTGTTATCATACTGGGCAGGTGTGTTTAGGTAATGGAGGAATATATAAATTGCATTTTAAACAGTTGTTATTTCGGGCTCGTCGTTTGTGTGTTCTTTTCGCGTTACATTTCTGCATGAGAAGTAGCTGCAAGTTTCCAGCTACTTGCCGTTCCATCGCGTGACATTACAATTTGTCGCTATAGCATTCATTCCTTTGCCCTTTCGGCGAAACAATGCCCAATAAACGCTCAGCAACCTTCGTGAACACACGTTTCCCTTTCGTATTTTACCGAGTGCTATTACAGAAGTATCAGCCAGGTTTTTCAATGAGAAGCATTTTTTTGCGAACTTCACGACTTCGAGCGTATCTATGTAGCCGCCTGCGACTTTGTGCTCTCCTGGCCTAATCGTTACTGTGATTTACACCAAAATTGGTATGGCATAATATGACTCTATGGCGAACATGACTGACCGGTCATATCATGAAAATCATGACTAACTTGTCATGAACGGTATGATTTGCACGCTATGACCGCAGTGCTCCTGTGGCTGTTTCCTTAACCTTAAATACCCAAATTTGGTATGATCAGACATTTGCGCATGACGAAAATAAATGACAGGCCGTAATATGAAAATAATGACTTGCATGTCATGTGCAACATGATTTACATGTCACGCTCGTGGTGTGCTGACGGCCATTTCGCTACATTGATATACCCCAAAGTTGGTACTGCGTGACATGACTGTAGGACGAACATAAATGACAAGTGGTGATATGGAAATCATGACATGTCATTTGCAACATGGCTTGCATGCCACGCTCACGACACGCTCGCGGCCGTTTCGCTAGCTCGATATACACCAAGTTTGGTATTTTGTGACGTGCCTGTATGATGAACATAAATGACAAGTGGTAATATGGAAATCATCGGCGAAGCTTGCCGTGTACTTTGAACAGCTCTCTTGCGGGCGGGGGCGGCTGACAGTCTACGGCACCGCGCCGTTGCTGCAGGCTTGCCGCTAACGTGAGCGGGCCATAAAGTTTTCACGATAACGAACTCTCCGATGCAACAGGGGCTGCCGTATTCTGCTTCCGTCGATGCTGCTATACCTTCTTACCTGTACATTTCAAATCTCGACGTAACATGATGGAAGTCAGCAATTTTATATCATGTGCTAGCCTTGCTATTTCTCCTGTTAAATACTATAGTCTTTCCTGGTATACTTCAACGCAGAAATTTCTATCTATGTGTCTGTCTATCGCACGATTCAGCCACCCGGCCAAAATTTGAGCTCTTCCTGAACGCCCAGCCATCTTTAACTGGTGTCGGCGTTAATACTTGTGAACATTGTCGATCAAAATGGAAATATTACGCATACCTGAGGCACAACATCAATACGTAAGTATTAGGAGGTGTATTCTGTACAAGAAAATAGATAGATAGATAGATAGATAGATAGATAGATAGATAGATAGATAGATAGATAGATAGATAGATAGATAGATAGATAGATAGATAGATAGATAGATAGATAGATAGATAGATAGATAGATAGATAGATAGATAGATAGATAGATAGATAGATAGATAGATAGATAGATAGATAGATAGATAGATAGATAGCAAAAATAGCAAAATAGATAGATAGCAAAAAACACGAACTCCACCGTGACGGTTTTAGTTTCACCCATGACGCACGGATTTTAGGTAGTGAGCACGATCACCTGGTAAGCAGACTGATTGCAATCATCTCGGTCAGGTCAGTGGTCCTTTCAGCTGTTTCGGTACGTCAATAGGCACTGCCTTTAGAGTATTATTTTTCGGTGCTACGTCAACAAGTGCAGTGGTACGTATATAGAATACGTTTTTCAAGAATTCAAAAATGATAACCTTTTTTGAGCACACATTCGCGATTGTTGACGCCGTAGTGAATTGACCTACTTTTAACTGAATTCTCCTGTTGTCTATGTTTTCTTTGATGAAGTAGTGATAAAAAAAATCTCATGAAAAAATAGGCACGTATGAGACATTGAGAATAAACACTCGAAACCATCACGATACCGATATCGGCAGCAAGTTGAAATTATTGAAATAGGCCATATCTGGCAGCATTTTAAGCGTGGCGGTTATGGAGAACCTTCGAACTGATATTACTAGAAAGGTAACTTCATAAAATGATTTGTTGGACGCGTTCTTTCATTTTCGAATGTATTTGCCCACGCACAAGACACAAGAGAAGACGACTGTATGAGTGCTATTCTAGTATTCTATTACTAGAAATATTTAATTCATCACAAACGGATTGGTGCGAATCTTATCAGACTGGGCAGGTGCGTTGTAGTTAACAAATGAATATATAAACTGCATTTTAAAAAATCACTCACCACATCTATTATTCAAAATGTGTGCAAAATTATATTAGATGCTCCAGTATTTTCATTTGAATTGCTGAGAGGTCGAGCAACGCCACCGTAAATTATAACCAGCCGTGAACTTGGATTTCGACGTTGTTAAGACGCTTCCGTTAGTGTTCGTAGGAGCGTGGGCAAATGAGTACAGGATAGGCGATGCACCGCGTTGCCTTTGAACAGCGAAGCTTTTCAAGGCGGATGTCCAGCGGTTTGGTGTCCGCAGAAAAACCTTGCGGACCGATAACATATCCACGCGTGCTCTGACAGATGGTGGGGGATGGAAAGGAGAGAAGCGGTGTGGAAGACAAAATAAATAAAAAAAATAATTTTTTTTTTGGCATGGCGTGATTTAAACCCGGTGCACACCGTCCGAAGGCGAGCGTCGTAATTGCTCGGCAATCGAGGTAAACTTGTAGAAGAGGAATCGTTTGAGAACCTTATTGCGTTGCGATGGGCGAAAGAACGAGAAAAGCATAGACTTAAGGAAGAAAAAAGTCATTTTCGCCACTAGGGCGAAACAATGAATGCGATAGGAAGAAATTAGTTTGTCACACGAAGAACAACAAGCAGCTCGATACTTGCAACGCGCCGCCGCAGTACAAAGGACGCTCGAAAAGGAAGCATAGGTATACACAGGACAAGCGTGAACTAACAACTGTCGCAGTTGTTACGTTTTTGTATTTGAGCAACGCGCTGCGAGTGTTCACAATGAAGAAGCCGACGCTGCTGTTGTTGTTGCCTCTGACATGGCTCATACCCACTCAGGGGGATTGGACAAGGATTGATTATGTGATTATATGACTTTTCGACTGTGTTGGATACTTCTTTTTCTTTTAAACTGCGGCACGTGGAATGACGCCACGCGGTGGCGTCCGACGCCATGTGTGCCCGGTGATATTTTATTTCCTTCTACATCATGAGTGTACAGAAGGGAGCCACTTTTTCGTGCGCATCTCAAGGGCAGTTTTCAATTTGAAAGAAACTGTAAAAGCGTTGCGTGATAGAAAACACGCTTAAGCTGTTCCCAGATCTGCGTACCACGAGCGGCAAATG
Organism: Rhipicephalus appendiculatus; assembly: GCA_030522465.1. Lineage (NCBI taxonomy): Eukaryota > Metazoa > Arthropoda > Arachnida > Ixodida > Ixodidae > Rhipicephalus > Rhipicephalus appendiculatus. The sequence continues at coordinate 18,390 of JALIZH010020569.1, read as the reverse complement.
GTGCATATGAATAGCTCACCGTTATATCGCTGGCACGAGCATGGCGTGTGGCTGTGTTGGCTAGCGCAGCAGGCTGCGGAGCGAGAGGTCACTGGTTCGAACCCCCGGTCAGGTGGTTTGGAATTTTTAAAGACGATAGTCTTTCTTGGGATACCTAAACGGAAAAATTTTGGTCTGTCTGTCTGTCTGTCTGTCTGTTTGTTTCAGCTAGCTGGCCAAACTTTAACCACCTGCCTTACGACCTCCAATCTTGACCAAGAAGCATGTGTTCATACGGGTGAGCGTGGGCAATTAAAAATCAAATATTACGCATACCTGAGGCACAACATCAATACCTTAGTACTATTCACAGCGTTCCTTTAAAACAAAATCTATAGATACGTAATTATAAAGATCCTAGTGTTTATTACGCGGCGCTGCTGTGTACAAAACAAGTCTCCGCCCAGTGATTTAACTTCGACGCTGTGGCTGGCTGTGGTCTACACGGTAGCGCCATCTACAGCGCTACCGGGGAACATCAACACAAGCCGATGTTCCCCGGTAGCGCTGTAGATGGCGTCCTCTTCTGTTTTATCAATGCCAGCCAGATGCGGCTGATTCATCGTTGAAGAGCGCTGTCTCAGGCAAGGCAAAACATATATGGCCGCTTGATGAAATACGACCCACTCTACAAGACATGATCAGAGAACGCAGAGAAGAGACCGACGACCAAATTTCAGCGGAGAAACGCCGGCGTCCGTCTAAGCGCGCCCGGAAAACGTCCGAAAAACGAGCCCAGCGGCTAGCCCAGCTATTAAATTGCGGTACTCATGCCGCTCATGCAGTGCAGTCGGCACAAGACTATCGTCTTTCGACGACATTTGCAGCGAAGCACGCAGATACGCGGCGAATTTTTTTCTACTGATTCATTTTTCTTTATGCCTTTTTTATACATACACATACATATACATATCCGGGACATGACGGTGTCGACAGACGGCGACGGCGAAAATCAGCGAAGAGTTTCCACATAATTGCTATCGCAATAATACAAATAAATGGCGACAGACAGAGTTTAAACTTGGCTTTCCAAGGCTCAATCTGGCTTTCCGAGACTCTTCCTGGTGATGCAGCTGTTTCTAGGCTGAACTGGCTATCTCTGGCTAAGCTTGACTGGTTTGCTAAGGGTACCCGGCTTGCTCCAATGTTTCTTCAGATGTGGCACCACCGGTGTGTTGTTGCCATATTTACTTAAGGCAACGAACGTAAGGGGTCGGACGCCGGATAAACTTTGTCTGTTTTGATTCGCTTCTTCGTTCTGTCTAGTCGGAGCAAGGTTTTCAACGCAGCAGTGAAATAATTTGCGACTACCTTAAAAACTCACAGGGTCTCTTGTACATTCACCGAAGACGAGTCGAAGGCGAAGGCCATTTTATTTCTCTTCTCAGTAGATGTAAAAACGAGCAGTGAACACGGGTCGTGGCTTCACGTGCCACTGCGAAGCGCTGTCTTTATTTTAAATACGAAGAATTTCTTAGCCAACTTCGGCGACTTTGAGCGTATCTATCTATCTATCTATCTATCTATCTATCTATCTATCTATCTATCTATCTATCTATCTATCTATCTATCTATCTATCTATCTAGCTATCTATCTAGCCGCCTAGGTCCTTGTGCTCTCTTGGCCGTATCGTTAATGGGATTTCTACCAAATTTGGTATGGCATAACATGACTGTATGACGAACATAAAGTGCCCGGGTCATATCATGAAAATCGTGAATAACTTGTCATGAAAAGTATGATTTACATGCCACGCTCGTGGCGCGCTCGCGGCCGTTTTGTTTGCTTGATATACACCAAATGTGGGATTGAGTGACGTGACTGTATGACGAACACAAATGACAGGTGGTAATATGCAAATAATGACGTGCATGTGATGAACAACATGACTTGCATGCCACGCTCATGGCGCGCACGCGGGCGTTTTGTTAGCTTGATATACACCAAACTTGGTATTGAGTGACATGACTGTATGACGAACATAAATGACAAGTGGTAATATGGAAATCATGACTCCGGAAATGCCACGCTCATGTCGTGCTCGCGGCCGTTTCGTTCACTTGACATACACCAAATTTGGTATTGAGTGACATGACTGTACGACGAACATAAATGATCAGTGGTAATATGGAAATCATGACTTGTCATGTGCGACATGACTTGCATGCCACGCTCATGGCGCGCTCGCGGCCGTTTCGTTAGCTTGATATACACCAAACTTGGTATTGAGTGACGTGACTGTATGACGAACATAAATGACAAGTGATAATATGGAAATCATGACATGTCATGGGCGACATGACTTACATTCCACGCTCATGGCGCGCTCGCGGGCGTTTTGTTAGCTTGATATACACCGAATTTGGTATTGAGTGACATGACTGTATAACAAACATAAGTGGCAGGTGGTAACATCAAAATCTTTGCATGGATGTCATCTACAATGCCATTTACATGCCACGCTCATGGTGCGCTTGCCTCCAGTTCGCTAGCTTGATATACACCAAAATTGGTATTGCGCGACGTGACTCTGTATGACGAACATAAATGACAGGCCCTAACATGTTAAACATGACATGCAAATTATGTAAAGCATGATTTGCTCCTTCCTCGTTGGTTCGCATTACACCGATTCCCACAGTGCGTAGGATCTGCCGGCTTTGCGCGCGCTTTGCGGTTCTGTTCGCTGCCCAATGTAGGGCGCTACAACCAGGCCTGGGCAGTATCGAAGATACATGTATCTTAGATACTATCTTAGATACTCGTTGGGTATCTTGTATCTGTATTGCGATACGTCTCGCAAAACGAGTATCTGTATCAGTATTTCCGATACATTCAATAAGGTATCGTGTATCTTAAGATACAAGATACTGCTTTAGAAACGCCACCGAGTGAAACAACAAACGTTGGCTGAACTATGCTTCTCACGCTGCCACTGCTGCCACTAAGCCACCTCAATAAAGGTGACGACAGTGACATGCCTTTGTATTTCCACCAGAGTGTTCCAGTGAGCATAGGAAATAAGGGCTATATGCGTCGCTATTGGTGGAACAGAATCACGTGATGGCGCTTCAGCCATCTCGACAAAAACAGGCGCGCGAATGTCTACATGCAGCCCACCTTTTGTTTCTTGATGATTTCTTTCTTTTTAGCTGTGTCCGTGCCATGAACCTTGTTTGTAGCCACAGTACTGTGCTCCTAACCCCATGCGTGTGGCGTCTTTCGCTCAAATTCAGATGTTGCTATAGTGTTATTATCGAAGTTTGTCTTGCGTGGTGCTTCGTTGCAAAGTCTCAAGGAATGCAAGAATGGGGTTGCTTTCGCGTCTCGCTGCTTTCACAGAAAGATTTGACAGATCTCGTGGATGTAAGCTTGACTTGCACACTATGAGATTGACTTATATGCAAATTAGATTCTAACAACCGTCGCACCACCAGTGTCGATGTTATTGCAATAGAACAAACATTAACGTAACGGATATAGGCCGAGAGCAGTACCTTTGTTCTTCGTGCTCAATTATGCAAGATGTTTTTTAAATGATAACTTGCTTGTAGCACAAGTGCTGTCTTTGCTGTCTTCCATTTGCATTCCACACATTATCTAGGTCTTTGTGTAGTTTTTTTGTCCCCGTTCGTTAACTGTAATATGTATTTTGTAAAGTCCTCCTCCGTTCCTTTTTTTCTAGTCCTTCTCTTATTTATTCTTATTTTTAAATGTCGGCGTCATTGCTAATATTTACATATCTACATTCCATGTGAGTTTACTGTTCAGGCGATGTTGAGGGAAAGGTAAAATAATCTGAGCGTGCCTAGTGCTCACAGGAACAACAATTCTGCTTGCTATTTAATAAAACAGCGAAATTGAGTTTACGTTATATTAATGGTATTTATAATAACAAATGTTAAACACAAGAAGAAGGGGATTTGAGAAACATAATACCAAGTACTACGGTTTTTTCATGAGCGTCCCCAGGAAGCCCTTTAGTGGTATTTTCCGTTGGCACTGAGTTTTCTATTGTCTGACATTAACACCTAAGTTGACGATACATCATGCTCTATATTCGTAGGTTCTAGGAGTGTCGCCTGTATCATGTTTTTAAAGGGTGTTTCACGTGAACTGGAACCAAATATTTACAAAGAAGTGCTTAACCGTCAACTGAATAAAACCAATAACGGTGTTTACGGCCATGCGGCTTTCATTAGGGTACATTTATTCTGTGCTTAATTTCTGCTCTCATTACGGTAACTTTATACTGCACTTAATTTTTTTAACTAATATAAATGATTTAACAATTTCTGCTATTCACTTTAGGGCCATGTGCGTTTCGTTACGTTTTAGAGGGCATTCTAAAACGAGAGATATGAATTTTTTTATGGAGAGGTACATGCTACGTAGGGATTTTTCGGGCGTTTTAAGCCGGAGAATAATGACCAAATTGCTGCTCTCCTATTCTATTGTGCTGCAGCGATCCCAGACGTGCTTCGAGCGAAACAATCAGCAAGTGGACCACGACGAAATGAGCGGCCGCGGCTTAGGCATCGGTTCCACAGAGCTTCAATATTTCTGTCCTCCACACACGGCAAAGAAACACCATCGTCCATGAGAAGCGACAGGCTCACGGTTGTTTCGCTCGAAGCACATTTAAGAGCGCTGCAGTATGAGAGCGCATGAGGGCGGTCACGTGGTTTTATTTGATATTTCACGTGCTTGCTTTAAAAGCCAGAAAATATTCACCACGCAGCATGTACGCCATCAAAAAATAATTAATTGCTTTGGCTCGTTTATAAATGTGTTGTATGATGTGACGAAGTGCACTCTGCTCAAAAGTAAATATTAAAAATGTGGCATAATTGACCATAGTTAATCAACCAACAAAGCGCACTGTAAAAATACCATAAGGAGCGCCACATGACGGTAAACCATATGCCATTGGTTTCATTCAGTCGCGCTTAAACACTTGGTTTTTTTTTAAATAACTGGTTGTACTTATGTGAAACACCCTGTATGCCTATCCACTGTCATTTTTAATTGCGGAACTGCGTTGCTATTTGACTTAGGTATCTTCGCTTTCCTTTTCTTTGGTCCCTGTACAGCCTTTTCATTTGTGTGTCTGTGTTACAAAAAAGGCAGGTAAGGAAGCTAGAAGTTGCAATAGTGTGAATAGCAGTGATATCCTGCGACACTTTTTCCCGCGTACAGTACATTGGTCGAAGACATTCTCAAGGAAACACTTCTGTACATAGGCATTTGCAGCATCATTATATACATCTATAATAGCAAATTTACAAATGTATCGAAGTATCTTAAGATGCAATTTGGAAGTATCGTATCGGATACATCCATTCCGGAAGTATCTTGTATCTGTATCTCCAATACTTCTTGCCCGAGTATCTTGTATCGTATCGCGATACAATTTCAAAGTGTCTTTGCCCAGCCCTGGGTGGAGCTTAAGACTTCAAGAATTCGACATTACCGTCGTATTTCCGGCAGGAACCACTCCGACACCGACTGCCTGTCTCGCGCCCCCCGTCAATCCACCGCCGCAGGACGACCAGGATGACGAGTGCTTCTTGGGAACCGTAAGTGCCGACGACTTCGCCGAGTGACAGCGATGCGACCCTGAACTTAGGGGCCTAATGGAATACCTCGAGGGCTCGACCACCATCGTCCAAAAAGCATTCAGGCGAGGACTGGCGTCATTTTTCTTGAAGAACAACGTCCTCGTAAAGAAGAACTTCTCTCCGGCCCGAGCCAGCTACCTTATCGTTGTAGCTTCGGGATTGGGACCAAAATTTCTGCAGGCCCTGCATGACGACCTAACGGCTGGCCACCTCGGTTTTTCGCGCACGCTCGCGAGGATACAAGAAAAGTACTACTGGCCACGCCTTACCGCGAGATGTCGTTCGTTACGTGAGGACATGCCGCGACGGCCAGCGACGCAAGACACCGCCAACAAAGCCGGCGGGACTTCTGCAGCCAATTGAACCACCTCGCCGGCCGTTCCAGCAAGTCGGTATGGACTTTTTGGGCCGTTCACGACGTCGGCTGACCTGGAACAAGTGGATCGTCGTGGATAGCGACTATCTCACCCGCTATGCCGAAACAAGGGCCCTGCCCAAAGGCAGTGCCGTCGAGATAGCCAAGTTCTTCGTTGAGGACATCGTCCTGCGTCATGGCGCCCCAGAAGTTCTCATTACAGACAGAGGTACGGCCTTTGCTGCGGAGCTAACTCAGGCGATCTTGAGATACAGCCAGAGAAGCCACCGCCGGACCACCGCCTACCACTCACAGACCAATGGCCTAACTGAGCGTCTAAACAAGACCATCGCCGACATGCTGGCCATGTACGATGGCATCCCACAAGACGTGAGATGCCATCCTTCCGTACGTCACCTTCGCGTACAACAAGGCCGTACAAGAAACGACGTAGATGACGCCATACAAGTTGGTCTACGGACGGAGCCTGGCAGGACGCTTGATGCCATGTTGCCAAATATCACACACGAGGAAAACATCGACGTCACCACCTACCTACAGCGCGCCAAAGAAGCCCGACAACTCGCCTGCCTACGTATCGTGAATCAGCAGACAACAGACAGCCGCCGCTACAATCTTCGACGACGCTTCGTGGAATAGCAGCCCGGCGACAGCGTTTGGGTGTGGACGCCGATACGCCGACGTGAACTCTGTGAAAAAGTTCGTCGATACTTTGGGTCATACAAAGTGCTTCGACATCTAGGCGCTCTGGACTTCGAGATTGTTCCGGCCGGCATTACGAACTGTCAACGGCGCCGTGCGCGACCTGAAGTGGTCCTCGTCGTGCGCCTCAAGCCGTATTACGCGCGTTAGTGAACCTGAGGACTGCACTTATTGCCTTATTATTGCACTTTCTTACTTTATGGTTTGTTATTTATTACTGCATGCAATTTTTTCGCCGTGTTCTGTTTTAAGCATCGGGACGATGCTCTTTTTCAGAGTGGAGTCATTGCCACGCCATTTCTTATTTTCGCTTTTGCTGTATTCGGTTTTCGCCCACAAAGACTGTCAGCAATGCTCTAGCGCAAACCACACCTCATTGTACGAGAAGCTTCGCGGTTATTGTAGATCGTTTTGTTAAAATTGCGCGCAAGACGCGACCACTCGAGATCATTCCAGAGCTTGCGCGACAACCAGCGATAAGGCTGGCATATTCGATGACACACGTGTAAATGCAGACGCGCTTCACCGCTTGTCACTTGAGCGACGGCCCAGGCTCCGTTCGCCGCTATCAGTGCCAGTGTGTATTGCTGTAATCTGGCTTTCCGTTTAGCGGCCACGAGTTCGGCCAAATAAACAGTTTCATCTCGGACATACCGATTGCCACATTTGCCAACGTCAAGACCACGTGACAGTATTCTACCACAGAGCCACGCAAGTTGTTAAAACCTCGTTTCGATATAGACCTTATGCGCAAGAATCATATCGAATCATAGGCGAAATGTCAGTTTAATCGCCACGCAGTTCACACTACGGGTGCGATGATGTACTACACGGTCGTCCACTCTTCGTACGAACACGGCGCAGCGTGGCCACGCTCTGCGCGGCGCCAGCGCACACGGTGCGGCCAGGTGCGGCCGCGCATCGAAGCTAATCGGCGCAGACGCACAGGCATTGCCAGATCTCTTCTGACGCGCTCGAGCGCCGTGCTCACTTTGTCGTGAAGCACGCTCAACTATCAGCATGCCAGTAGCGATTCAGCGCGCCGCAACGGCTTTGCAGGAAAACGCGCTTCGCTTACTGCATTTTTGTGCAGTTTTCCGGGAACGATGTGAGTGGTCCCTGTTTTCATTGCCCGAACCCTGATAATTGCATGCATCTGTGGAAATTGCTCAGGATCGCTTTCGTTTATGGAATTTAACACCGCAAAGCGACTCTGCCTGTGTGAGAGACGTTGTAGAATATGGCTGTGGATGTTCTCGACCAGCCGTGGTTCTTAGCGTTAGCTTGCATTACGCAAGACACGGGCGTGCTTGAAGTTCGCGTCGATGCAAATTCCGCCAAACCGACTGCGTTTCGGTCGCGGCACATTGATATCGACGTATGTTGGCTGTTTGTATGCATACTAGTATATTACGAATCTTCCAGACTCAGCATCTCAGGGGCCCGGGCTTTCGCGTGCTGTCGTCACTTGTTGTAATCCATCAGAAAAAAGCAGCTCTAATTCAAACACGGACTAAGACACATCATACAAGGACGGGCGCTGTCCTTGTGTGATGTGTCTTAGTCCGTGTTTTAATTAGCGCTGTTTTTTTCTGATGGATCCGTACCAACGAGCTCGCATCCATTCACTTCTAAGTCGGCTTCGTGTAACGCAATCAAATCGCGTATAAAAATAGAAAAACCTATGGAAGCAAGAGATCAATAGAAAGAGAGAGCAAAAAGGAAGAAAATACGAAGAAAAATATAAATCAATAGAAATGAAGACAGCAAAAGTCTGGAAAATAAGGAAAGAAAAAAAACAAAACAACAAAGGCCCCCCAGCTCCGCACTTCCTTCAGGGTTGGTACCACTAGTGTGAAGCTGCCTTAATTTTTTGATGTTGAGAGCTGAGCTTCTCAATTGTTCTCTTTACCATCCCTAGGCGAATGGCCCTGTCAAACATCACGAGCAGAAAATACAACAAAATCTTTAAAAAAAATCACGTAGAATTGAATCCAAACTGCAATAGGGTACGCATTTGGGCTGGTTGGTTCATGATTTCCAGTTTTCTTCTGCGCACTCGAAGATAGTGAAGCGCGGCATTGCAAGGGCGTGCATGAAGGCGGCGCTTGAGAGGTCCTGTGACCACCAGGTTGAAGCGAGTTTTTCTTGTCAAGTAGCACGTCTGAAGCTTGCAGGTTTCCCAGAAACGCTTCTGACCAGCATCGCAGAAGGCCTCGTATCTGGCTTTAAGAACAAGGGCTCAACAGCTGTTCAATCGGCGACACACCCGCAGCAATCAGTAGCGGTCATACCTTATGTGCACAAGGTGGCACATAATCTTAAGAAAGTGGTCAGCAGGGCAGGCGTCAGGTTGTTGTTTTCCTCTAGAAATAAGCTTGGTAGCTTGTGTCAGCAAGTAAATCGAGAGAACAAGACGGAAAGGTGTAGTAAGAAGCACCGGCAAAAGTTTGTTGAATGTTGCGATGCTGTGGTGTATAAGATTCCACTTTCTTGCGGGCGTTACTATGTTGGTCAAACGGGCCGGTGCGCTAATGACCGCATGCGCGAGCACGCGAATAAGGTCCGAAAACAAGCTAGAGATAGTCAACTGTCTCTTCATTGTAATGATTGCGGTTGTGAGCCATCTTTTAAAGATTCAATTTTTCTGTCAAAATACTATGATGAACGCGCGCGCCTCATCTCTGAAGCTTATCACATTTATAACGGCGGCGAGGCATGTGATAGCCTACCGTCGATTTCCCTCCTTCCGAAGGAGATAACATTTCTGTCCAATTGAGTATTTTTGTTGCCTCTGCGCAGGCTGATCATCGATTTCTTTCTGTTGTTCTTGCGATTGTGGTGGAGCATATATATGCGGACTGGTTGAATAAAACACATTTGGTTGTTAGTCAGCGCCGTGGTTTGTGTCCTTTCTTCGTCCCGTCTTTTAGCGCTGTTTTATACTGTGAATCCAAACGTCTCCTACAGAATCCTAATGAGTACTAACAGACCATCATGCGAAGGAAAGTATCGCGTCTCTTTAGAAATAACTGTAGTGTAAATCTGAAGACAGAAAAGTGGACAAAAAGATAACTTGCCGGGGGCAGGGACTGAACCCGCGGACTTCGAATAACGCGTCCGATGCTCTACCACTCTGCTGCTTCAGACAAGTCCCGTCATTTTAGCTCAGTAAGAACAAAGAGCAATTAGTTGCAATAGGCCCGTAGATATTGCGATTGCCAATTAGCAATATCTCATACATTTTATTCCTGGTGATGCCACGGGCCGCAAGCGGCCCACGGGCCGCACGTTTGAGACTCCTTATTTAAGCCAAAAACTGCACAACACGCTGCCAAACTGTACAATCGAAGCGCGCTTTCCTGCAAGGCCGTTGCGGCGTGCTCGATCGCTACTGGCAGGGTGATAGTTGGGCGTGCCTCACAGCAAAGCAAACACGGCGCGCTGGCGCATCATCAGAGATCAGGCAATGCCTGTGCGCCTGCGCCGACTAGCTTCGATGCACGGCCGAACCGTGTGTGCTGGCGCACCGCGGAGCGCGGCCATGGTGCGCCGTGTTCCTACCAAGAGTCCTCCTTTATGAAAGGGAACACGCGAGCGCGTGGCCTGCGCTCTGCTGCGGCTGTCTACAGCCCCGTCAACCGACAGCTAACGAAGGCACGTCCGCTTCTGGCGGCATCGCCCATTGTGACGCAGGAGTCGACGCGTAATCTAGCAGCGCTCGTCCACCGGCCATGACTCGTTATTTTGTTCGCGAATAGATGACTCCCAAAGCGGACGTGCTTTCTTTAGCTGTCGGTTGGTGGTGCTGCGGGCAGCCGCCGCAGAGAGCAGGCCACGCGCTCGCGTGTTGCCTTTCATAAAGGACGACAGTGTACACGTCATAAGTAGCGGCGGTTAGCGTATTCTTTTCTTTCATCGCATTTACTACTAATACCACGCCTACATTTTCCTTGGCAATACGGTCGGTTAGTTCTCAGTAATATTGTGTCTAACAAAGAAAAATGAGCCCTTAAAATTTGCACCAACTCTGCTTTCACGTTTCAACTCTCACCTATGACGCACGGACTTCGGGTAGCGAGCGCGACGACCTTGTACGAAAACTAATAGCAGTTATCTCGGGCAGGTTCCTGGTCGTCGTAGATATCTTGGTACGTCTGTAGAAAACTGCGCACAAACCGGACGGAAAGACGTAGAAGAAGGGTAGTGGGGCAGGGGCTTAAGGAGTGTTGGACTGTTCTTGGTACGCCATGTTGGGACGGGATTGCGCAATGCGTCAATAAAGGCTGCAGAAGAGATTTCCCACATCGTTTTTGGTGCCGCTGACCCGGGAAGCCGGCCTTCATCCCACGAGCTGTCGCTTCCGATCTGAGACGTCTTTGCCACCAGACCGTCATGGAGCGTGCCAAGAACAAGCGGGCATCTCGTCGCTCCCAGAGTACGAGGATCGTGAACGAGGTGAACCAGCTCATCCAATCAGAACAGTTCGAGCTCTCGACACTTCACGTCCTCCACAGCCGGTTAAAGGCGGTCAAGACGGAGTTAGCTGCGCTGAACGCCGAGCTGGAAACCTTCCTGACAGACGAGCAAGTGGCAGATGGCTATGATTCCGTCATGGAATATGAAGACGCTGCTACCAGCGCTTTGGCCCTGCTCAAACACCACATGGACAGGCTGAAGGTCTCCTCACCGGCTTCAACGGCGCATCCGCCTGCAACCACTGATGGGGACCCACCAGGGATCTCAGAGAGGGAACCGACTCGACCTCAACGTCAGTTTGGGGCACGATTGCCCAAGTCAGAGCTTCTGCGCTTTGACGGCAGTTTAACTCTATGGCAGCCGAAGAGGCGCGAAAAAATACTTCGGCTGTCTGCAAGAAAAAGCGCCGCAGTATCCGCCCCATAGTTTTATGCTTCCAAGAGAAAGAAATGGTTGCTATGCCGGTTTTCTAGCGCACAGTTCTACAAAAACAGATAAGCACCAAACATTACGCGCAAATTAAGGCGATGCGCCGGCCTAAGCGAGATGACTTGCAGCTTTTCACGAAAACATACGGTGACGGTGCGCCGTCATTCGAATGTGGTCACTGCCATGTGACGGCTATAGTTCCGGTCTGACATAGCAGAACTGTCGCGCTTCATGCGCACCTTACGCGATCAGTATCGATTTCGCCCGTCAATTTCCATGATGATCGATATCTGGAACTACGCGCAACATTTTCGATTCCTAAAAATAGAATTGCCATAAATTGGCACGCACTACAACTTTGTAACATAAACAGCTGGCCTCAAGTCAATAATTAAAAAGGTAGTTAAGGAATTTTTTTTAATTAGTCGCAACAGTGTTGTGTTGACTGCCGCAAAGTACTTCCGCCTCGACGTGGAGTTTGTGTGCGAAAACGACAGGATTTGTATAAAAAATCTTTATTGCGTAAAAAAGGGACCCTGCCTCTCTCTGTCTCTCTCTCTCTCTCTCTCTCTCTCTATATATATATATATATATATATATATATATATATATATATATATATATATATATTGTACTGAATGCGACTGGCAGACGCTACGCTGCTAGAAAGAGGAGGACGACGATCGCTGGCTGTGGTTGTTGCTCGTGCTCGCGCTCGCCAGCAGTTAGAACTGCCTCGGAAAGTAAGGAAGGGGAGATTTGAAAGCATAACATAGCCAAGTAAACTACATTATATCAAGGGGGGTGGGAAAGGGAAGTGAAAATGAGGAGGAGTGATGAGAACGTGAGGAGGAGAGAGTGGAGGAGGCGTACCCCACCAGCTCCGCTGTTTCCACAGTTTTCGCATCAGTAGTGCATAGCTGGCCTATGTTTTGTGGAATTAATATATTTGGTTATCTTAGTCCTTACGAACGATCGTGCATGATGTGCGGCCGATTCCAAACAAACACCTGACATTAGTGTCATTCCAAACAAAAACCTGACACATCGAAAATGTTGCACATCTGCACGAAGAGTTCATTCAATCGAGCCTCCTCAATCCAATCTATGTGATTCAAAGACGTATTAGGAGGTTAACGAAATGGTGCAAAATTAAATAATCTCAGACAAAGCAAGACTCATGTTTTGGGGGGCGAAGCTCCTTATGGCGAGACCTATCCGGTTGTCGAGCGGCGTCGATCGTCGATCGTCAACCATACTCTGTACCCCGTAGTGTTCCCTTATCGTACAATAGAGGGCGCTGTCCCATAGAGATGCATGCAAACTGCAGTTGGGTGACGATATACTTGATGGCGCTGTACGCATTCCATTTCTCGTCTCGTTTCCGAGAGGGCGCTGTCCGATAGAGATGCGTACAGTATGGCGGTTGGGTGAAGGTACGCTAGATGGCGTTGGCGGTGCAGCTGCTCTCCGATTGACTGCTGCGCGGGCTGCGCGGGGTTGCGCTCTCATTCCCCGGATCGTCGCCGTTCGAGTGCGCTTGCCGGATCGTGCTGCTTGGCGGACCATGGAAGACGAGGAGCGCCGGGTGCGGAAGGCCGCGCCGCTGCGGCTCGTGCTCGTCGGCAGGATCCCGACGTGCGAGCTCGAGAGGCGGCCGCCAAGCGCGCGCGGCGTCAGGCGGATCCCGAGACGGTGCGCGCCAAGGAGGCCGCCCAGGAGTAATCGCTTTGATTACTGCCGGGCGAAACCACTGAAGATTTCACGGTGTAACCATGGTTGCTTCACGAGCTTCGCCCCAAACTCTTCATCATTCACCCCGTGGATATGCTGTGATTTTTTTGCACCACCATAGGATGCAACTTTTTTGCGTAGGATGGAAAAACCTGTACATGGCGAAGCATACCAGGCTTTGAACCCGTTATGCTTCTGCAGATACAGGTTTTTTCCCATGCTTTTATTCTTGCTGTCCTTCTTATCGTAACCATGCTAATGAATTTCACCGGGATGAATACCTCTGACAAACTGCGCTTGCATGCCTACACTAGCTTTGAGTCCTCGGGTGATTCTGCAATGCTGCCACGCAATAGTATAAGTGTTCACGTGACTCCTTCCAATACATGAAATTCTCATAGCGTTTTTTTTTTTGCGAAGTAGTTTCAAGCACTGGCGTAGCTCCGTGGTAGAACACCTGCTTACCACGCAAAAGGCCTGGATTCGGCTGGAACTGAAGATTTCTTTTTTGCATCTATCTCAAATTTTTGCTGACAGACAACGCTGATTTTTCGCTCCCAACCAACGACGCCGTTGCCGACGACGACGACGACGACGCCGAAATTTTCGCGAACCGTGCTCTTTAGCGCTATCACGTTAAATGTATATGAATGTCATGTAGTGCGACGAGTGCCTCTCTCTAACGCATGCACTATTCCATCGCCGAAGCGTAGAATCGCCCCAAACGTCAAAATAAAGGGAACTGCGCTATCAATGGGAGTTTTAAATCTTCCAACCCATTACAAAGTGCTCAGTCTTAATAATCATCCTCATATGTGACAGCACTAACAAAGCATGCAGCTGCGTAGGTGTGCATAGCACCTTACGGACGCCTAGGAAAGAAAGAATTATGGCGTAGTGGGCACTTCACAACGGTGCTTTCAATACGCAATTCAGAATAGTTAGAAACAGCCAATGTTACGCGCACAGGCGTTCTTTTCATTGCGGCATGGTTGTGGTGTCTGCCGAGAAGCTATGTCAGGCTTGAGATAGAGAAGGAGATGTGAACGGGGCCCTATTATCCTGTTGCGTTCCACTCATAAAGGCATAGACCAAGCCTCCTCTAATTTGTGTTCTTGTCAAGCCTAAGGCTGGTGTTTCCGGCGACAACTAAACGGTCGTTTGTAAGTATAGCCACCGAGTTCCATCTGTTGCAATTCATGGTTCTTATAAACTGGAACACTTCATTTCGGCTTGAATTACCTTGCAAAACAAGTCTAAATAGCAGTTAATGAACGATATAGCAATATTCTCAGACAATTATAACACAATATTACCGTTTTGCGTCGGTGCCGTCCTTTCTTGTATTGGCGTAGTGGCAGTGACTAGACTTTTAGAGCGAGTGCTTTTTCCAGGCAAAAGGCGCACCACTCTGAACTGTCGGCAGCATTTTCTTGCTCTGGGCGTCTACTAGAGGCCTTCGAAAAATGGTTCAGCTCTTCTTTCTTCTTAGCTCGTTTTGTGCCGCGCCGTCTCGGGTTGATTTTTCTTTTTCAAAGTATAGATCGCTGCCCAATACCTTCATTTCAGTTGTCTTTTATGTCGAATGTAGCATCCTGGAGCGAAAGGATATGATAGTGTAGCGAAAAGCTTGGAAGAAACACTAAAATGCAGAAAGAAGTATGAAAGTCGGCCTCTTACTTTTTGTATTTCAGTCTTCCGTACAACATTACGTCCTTCAGCGTGTACCAACTCGAGCAAGAAAAACTAATTGGAGAAAGAAAGCGCGATACGAAATCAATCAGGGCACAAATGAAATAGATTGGATGCGGCCATGTTGGTTGTTTTGGTCACGATTGTTGACGCGCAGCACTGATTTAGTGGATCTGACTCAGTTTGATTGAAATAGATGCCAGATTTGGCTCATAATTTTTTTTATTTGAAAATGCCTTTTAAAGTTCACGTTGCAATGAGGAATGACTCCATTTTTATTACAGTTGTTGTAAAAGTGAAAGATAATTAGGTGCGCTTTACACTCCCATGAAATTTAGCCCAGTTTCAATTTCCGGATTTGGCTGTTTTAGAAAAAAAACGGTACGTTTGCCATTCTTTAGCAAGAATGCCAGGCCTGCGCGGTACATTCAGCGGAACATTGTGTGGAGAGGCTAGACTGTAATGCATTGTGCGCACACGTTTCATGCTGTGGCTGGTGACGATCAATAATTATGGCCGAGCCATTTGTAATGGGTGGGAAGATTTAAACAACTCACTCGTTAAGTTACGCCTGCATAAGATTTTTTACGAAGGAGTTTCAAGCACCGGCGTTGCTGTGTGGTGCAATACTCGACTGCCACAGGCACGGCCCACGTTCTAATACCACTGAATACTGAATATCTCTTTCACATTGCCCACAATAGCGATTACAGACACCGGTGGCGGCGACGAAGACTACGACACCAATATCCGCTGCTGTTGTGATCTGATAAAAGATTTCGCTGTCATGTATGAGCCAGTCGGCAACGGCCGCTGCAGCTTTACCGGTCAACGATCGTGGAGGACTCAAGCATCTCGCTGGCTTCGCACGCTGACCTTCCCATTTAATACTTGGCAAAACTACCGCTTCATGCTTTTACGTC
This sequence comes from Rhipicephalus appendiculatus, assembly GCA_030522465.1. Lineage (NCBI taxonomy): Eukaryota > Metazoa > Arthropoda > Arachnida > Ixodida > Ixodidae > Rhipicephalus > Rhipicephalus appendiculatus. The sequence goes on along the minus strand of JALIZH010020569.1, from coordinate 2,394 downwards.
TTCGATGGCCCTGCCATCAGCTTAAAGACCCACCAAGTGCCTGCTTCATCAGAGGGTGCCTGGAATGTTCTGACCGATTTGCGGACAATCCAGCATGCGTGTTAAGCTGGCACCGCATGGCACAGCACAACTTCAGGCGCGCTTCGCGGGCAGCTGCCGGGACGCTGGCGTCATTACTCACGTGTGCTTTTTTGGAATAAAAAAGCACGCGCCATATGGCTTAAACAATAAGAATTCAGAAAGCGGTCACGTGGTGTGGCTCTTTCATTGCTTCCGATGCTACCGGGTGGTGCTGCCCCCCGAGCATCCACTGGTAGCCACTCACGCATCAAAACGCTTGGACGAAAACACGCACTACTGGCACGGGCACTGGTTTCAGCATAGTGTCCACCCGTGGCATATCGCGGTCGCTTTATAGCGAGTCTGTTACATTTCCACTCCGATATTGTTCCGTAACGCTCACAAAGACGAAGGAAGAGCCGTGCACGGACAAGCGCATCTCTAAAAACTGAAATTCGGAAGGAAAAGCACATAAATGTGAAAGGAAGGACGCAATTTTACAGAAGATGACTACAACTAACCGTCAATTATGTGTGAAGCAAGAAAGATAAAATACTAGGTTCAAAAGGCAGAAAAAACATTTGACTGATAAATAAGTCCTGAGTCTAAAAAAAAAATCCACGCATATCCACGGAGTGAATGATGATGAGTGGGCGAAGCTCCGGAGGTTCATCGGTAAACCGTGAATCTTGCGTGAATCTCACCCAGTACATCATGAAAGACGTGACAAACACTGTATATATACAACGAAATTTTATTCATCGTAAATGGTAGCTAGACGTGGCATTCGTTCACCCTTTATTATAACTGCTTTATGGTCGGTAAAGTGGAGGAATAGGGGTTCTTGGATGGGCCGCAGTGGGAAGTTAGCAAAGACGAGATCGATGCAGGTTCCTCGGATGGTTGTGGGTTGCATGTGGCCGAACGATATGCACCTGGGACCATATCGAGACCAGATCGATGCAGGTTCCTCGGATGGTTGTGGTTTGCATGTGGTCGATCACTAGATAGCACCGCAGCGCCATCTAGTGATCATTCCGAAACCTAGAGGTGGCTACTACGACGATGACGACGACTACGACGCCGGACTAGCCTACGCCCTAAGGAGCTTCGCCCCTAAAAATGTTTCTTTGGGCGAAATAACGACACAGGGAACACTGATGCACCCATCGCCAGCTTGGTAAATATGAAACACTTCCATGATTTCATGGACCAGCTTCTTCTGATCGTTGAACAAGATTGTGGTGTTTCCAAAACAAAACTGCAAAATTGCACGTTGTTCAATGTAATGCTGTATGGGAACCATCATTGGAACTAAGGCTACTCTTATGTTCCCGGAGGCGCACATGGCATCAAGGACCCGTAGGTTTTACATAAGCCTTTCCACCTTCCGCCACTAGCCGGAAAACTTCCACACTGCGCCTAATAAAAATTTCATAAATACGTTGCAAATGTGTGCGTGCGTGTGTGTGTGTGTGTGTGTGTGTGTGTGTGTGCGTGTGTGTGTGTGTGTGTGTGTGTGTGTGTGTGTGTGTGTGTGTGTGTGTGTGTGTGTGTGTGTGTGTGTGTGTGTGTGAGTGTATGTGTGTGTTTGTGTGTGTGTTAATGTTAAGAAATAAAGGAAATGAGATAACGTACAGTGACTAGATACATCAATTACAGCACCGATAGAAGAAGTTCCTTTAAGTTTTATTAGTATAGATAAATTCCAAACTACGAACAGCCCATTGCCACTGTGCGATTTCAAAAAAGTGGCCTGTGGTAAATATTTCGTAGTACGGAAGCTCTTCCTACGTTACCGGCTAAAGCGCATCTGAAGCGCAGATAAGCGCAGCTAGCAGCCGACAACAATGATGTCACTGCTAACGACAACAATCGCACTGGCGTTCGTTCGTCTGTAAAGTGAACGCTGACAAATGCTGGGCGAACCTTGAGACGCATTCCCTCGCCCGAACAGACCTGGAACACCCAAAGGGGTCTCCTGAATCAAGACCTGGCGGGCACCGGCTGCCACTGGTGTCCAGGAATCGGGAAACCAACCTTGACATTTCCCCCCTCCTTCATTTTTCGTATTTTCAATAAACGTCGTATCCTCCTCCTAGCTCCCCAAGGAGAAACGCGCGCGATAAAGGTGCTCCGTTTACATTAACGTAGATGCTTTATTTTGCAGCATAAGTAGCATGTAGCACTCCTTAAATGTAAACAAACGCAAGATGACAATGATGTAAAGACAAAACAAAGAACTGTGCCCATCAGTAAAATTCAAACTTTGGGCAATTTCTACGTCATACACGCGTGTCGGTGGCCGCAAAGTGCGCGTGCCAGGGTACCTAG
>JALIZH010020568.1:0-32944 GCA_030522465.1 Rhipicephalus appendiculatus | reverse complement strand
GCTTCGGGAACCTTGTGTCCGCTGGGAGAGGAGGAGGAGGAGGAATACATTTTATTACAACCAGCAACTCAGCTGGTTGGGCTTAGGCCTGCCTCGTGGAGACGTCGAGGCAAAAAAAATTTTTTTTTCTGTGTGTGGACATGGTGCAGCGTGATCATTTCTCTAAAGCAATTATAACAGCTACATAGAGGGGGCGCAAGAAGGGGGGACAATTGGGATCTACTGATACCTTTTTTTTTCAAACATCTTCCACAGTTGTGCTTCGTGCACTAGTATTGATGTTTTCGTTTCGTCTTTCCACTTCTTTTTCTAATTTTCCCATCCCCCCTATGTAATACCCTTGGTAAGGGACCCTTAGGAGTATTGTGAATAAAAAAAAATTACACCATCTCCCGCTAAAGGGAACCATGTGTAGATGTGAAGCAGCGGGCGCTAACGCTTACACTGGCGGCGGCGTTGACGCTGGCGCTCATCCCAGCGTTGCGCAGGAGAGAAAACTGGGGAGGCGCAAAGCAGGCAGTGATGGAGCGGTGTTTCCTACTGGAACATGCCAATCGCTGCTAATGGGCAATGAGAGACAGAAGACTCCGACCGGACACAGAGACCCGCAGTCCGCTTTTAGTTAACGCGCATGCTGCGAATTTTTATTGTTCAACAACGCACAGGAGAAATCTCCCACCGGTACCACCTTGCAGGTCAAAATCCACCGCCATATATACGGAGTGGCCAGTGAACGGTTGTGCAGCGCGAGCAGTAGGTTTTTTCAACCAAGAAACTCGCTAGCAGACGCGGCCGGCGTCCGCGTCGCGAGGCGAGAGAGGGGGGAGCGTAGCAGAGGAGAGAGGGGGGGTACATGCATGCGCAGTGGGGTGTGGACGCCGCGGGCAGGGATGCCTAGAGGAGAGAGGGGGGGTAGCGTAGGAGGGGAGGCGCACGCGCAGTGAGGGTGTGGTTGCCGCGGGGAGGGATGCTTAGAGGAGAGAGAGGGGGAAAGGAGGTTTTTTTTTTAAAGGGTTTGCGCATGCGCAGTAAGGGAGGCCACGCCGCACACAACCACCACCGGATTAAGCTTCGCCATAAGATGATTCACATCTAAAAATCCGTAAAAGCGTGAACTGTTGCGCTACTTAGTCAGCCGTGTGTAGCTTTTAAAGAGCGATAACTTGGAGATGAAACGATATCGACGAAAGCGAGGACAGACAGAAACGACGCCCAACTTGCAACTGCTGTTATATACTGAAATACTCCCACAGACGACGGCGCATGTGCCAGAACCAGTGTGCTTTTGAGAATACGTGCTGATCAAAAGCAAATAGAGAAAACAAAAGGATCAAATTCTATCTTAAAACTATATCTTAACAGTTTGAAAAGTGCGCTAAACATTAATGCTTCGTTTTTGTCTGTGATAAGGTGGTTAAGCGAAATGGCGCAAGGTATGAACATCAGCGCCTTTCCTGTCTGTAGTCGACGTGGTTTCATGGTCAAGTTCTCGCCCTCCAAAACCATACACTTTCCTGATAATACACTAGAGGGAACCCTCGCGCCAGTGTCGATGGGAGCTGCAACGCATGGCACTCCAGCCAGCATGGGAATGATGGGTAGTACGCGGATTTGTCTAAACCATGTTCTTCCGGCTCCGTTTGGCTCCGTGTGGCCTGCATCCGCTTTGTAGAAAGGCAAAGTTCAGCGAATATTAGGCAGTTGCAGTTCACAATCTTAACCTTTTTAGGCTCACCGATTCAAATCGGCTCACGAAGTTCCACAACGACCCAGTCTTTTATCCGCAACAGACGCTGAAACCCAACGATAAACAAAGCCAGAAGTGCGTTCGGAAGCTGCAAGCATGACGACTGGGCAAATTCGTGTACTACCCATCATTCCCATGGTGGCTAAACGATGGCAGCGCCAGAGTTCCCTCTAGGTAATTGTAGGAAACTGTTCCCAACCACATCCTTATTAGAGTATGTGCATGTAGGCTGAACTACGCTCCCTCAAGTGATGCAGTAAATAACGCTGCTACCGTCATCAAAGAGCACTTCGGCCTCTCTACGCGCAGATCCCGTGTCATGCAAGTGCGTCAAGTGCTCACCACTATGGCAAGGTCAATTCCTATAAGTCGCAAAAGTTGGAGCGAAAAGCCTCTGGAAACCTATTGCCACAGACATCAACGTGAGGCGTACGTTTGAAGCGCGACTTAGGTGAGGTGGGGACAAGTTATTGAAACGAAGAACTCAATGCACTTTTTTTAGAATGTTTTAAGCTTTTAAGCACGACAAAGTAAACTAGCAATTAACTTTGCGACTCATCTGGTGTTTGGCTAAACGGTTGACCACCTCATTTTTTTTTATTTTATTTATTTATTTTCTTTTAGGGTGGGGTGGTGGCGGGCGGCTAGGATCGCCTGAAATGTAGGGCGTATGTAGGCAGACTGCTAGTGTGAGCTTTTGATAAGTTCCGCGCACTGTCGGGTGAACAAGGCATAGCTCACTTTTGTGCAGTGGTCTCGCGCGTAACTGCCGTAGGTGCTTTTGTGTTGTTTAATTGATATAAGTATCATATCGTGGTTTTGGGACGTAATACCCCATATATTATTATTAATTCATATAAGTAGCTCACAGAAACTGCAGATACCCGTTCCTGTGTCTGCAGACTGTTTTTGCTGGCGTATGGCAGGTGTGTCCTCGCCCTTCGTGACGAAAAAAGCGGCATGCTAAACAAATAAACGCTGCGTTGTGTAAGGTTGCCGAAGTGATCATCTGACGGATTATATCTCGCTTCAGTGGTTTGCCTTGATTGGGAACGTCAGTTTTTAAGCAAGTGTGCTATTCTGCTCGTCGGCAGTTGTATCATAATGTTTTTTTATCTACAAAGTGTTTTGCTGTATGTTGCAAGTGAACATTGAGAGTACACTACTTAGCTAATAAAACAAGCTTCTTTCTCAAATCCTTCCTGTTCACCCCATTTACTTTCGAATTCGATAATAAGCGATCCTAAAGATGCAAAAAAAAAACAGTCCGCAGTTGTGAAAAGCAAGTAAAAGAGCAAAACTTAAAAAAAATTATATGACATTTCGTGCCACGTAGCTTAAATGCGCGACGTCGCTACCGCATCCGGTTGTGGCGTCATATATTATTTTTACTTTTTTACTTGCTGTTAGTTGTCCCCGCCATGCGTAGATGGCGACGGTGGCAATGATCAGCCAGTTTCTCGACACGTGGGACTTCTATGGATGTTTCGCTACTGGTTTGCATATACCTTGGGTATGGTCTATAAAACCTCCGCAGTTTTTTGCGATGAAGTAGTCAGTGGTTTTGCAGAGCCAAATTGCGGTAGACTATGTAGTAGCACTGGCACAGCGAGAACGCTTATTTTTAAACGAACTAGACCGGACGCAATAACGTAGCAAGGTACAGCCGTCATTTGAAAGGAGGAGAACAGGCGAGCGCGTGGCAGATAGCCTCGAACCGCGCATGTGGCTCGGCGCCGAGCGGTGCTATTCCGTCTATTGCCTGCAGCCCTTCTTGCAGTTTCTCTTCTTTTTTAGCACTCTATGTTGTTGCGATAGCAACAATCCTAAGCTGTGATAGCGACAGTGCTTACCGAAAACTATCCTTGTTCGAAGGAACGTCCTCACAAAAGATGTATATCACAAAGAAAACGTAAAATGATGAGAAACACAATTGTGTTGGGAGTGTACGCAGTAGAAAGAACGACACCGGTCTCTCCCTTTCTTTACACATTTCGCCACGGCGCCGAGCCACATGCGCGGTCCGAGGCTATTTGCCACGCGCTCGCATGTTCCCTTAGGGTAGGTACTCACTAGCGGCAAAAACGTGAGCGACACGCCGCGTGCGGCAAGCGTGCTCGCGGCAGGCGCGTGCGTTCGTGTTTCCATTCGCGTTTTACGCTTCAAGGCAGTGATACTTCGAGACTCGAGTTGTATAAGACTTCAAGAATTGCTGCCGCGCCGCGTAAAACGCGAATGGGAACGGGAACGCACGTGCCTGCCGCGAGCGCGCTTGCCGCACGCGGCGTGTCGCGCGTGTTTTTGCCGCTAGTGAGTACGTACCCTTACATAAAAATGACGGCTGTACATGGATGGTGTCATGGATTGATTTTACTAAATGGAAAATATATTTGTCTTGTTTTCACACTTTAAATGGTTAAAGTGTCTTCTTAGGTACAGACAAGTACTGAGCCACAATCCAACGTCAAACTGAGCTGCTTATGTAGTTTGGACGTCTTTCGGGTAGTATGACGAGTTGCATGCCCACAAGGTAGCGCACATACATTACAGAAAAATGATAATAATTAACTTTGAAGCAGCTTCCCTGAAATAACTTCTCGAAGACTGGTTAAACGTCCACCGATGTAGTATAGCGGTTACGGTGCTCGGCTGCTGACCCGAAGGCCGCGCGTTCAATCCCGACAGCGGTGGTCGCATTTCGATGGAGGCGAGTTGCTAGAGGCCTGTGTAGTGTGCGATATCAGTGCACGTTAAAGGGCACCAGATGGTCAAAAATTTAGTAAGCACTCCACTACAGTATGCTTCATAATAATATCGAGGTTGTGGCACGCTTAAACCGCAGATCTTTTTATAAGACTGGTTAAACAGCCAAGCTGTTATCATCATATTCCTATTAACGCGATAGCGTTAAAGATCTTGTTTCGCAGAAATTCCGGCGTTGGCGTCGGCGTCATTGGTTGTCAGCGAAAAATCATCACCTTGTCCGTGACCGAAAATCGAGAAAGATGCCAATAAAATAAAAATAAAAATTTCTGGGTCATAGTGAGGATCGAACCCAGGCAGTCTGCGTGGCAAGCAGGTGTTCTACCACACAGCCCCGCCTCTGCTTGGAAATAAAATGAAAATAGCTTCCACTGCTGGGAAATGCAGTGAAAATTACTACTTCACAAACGCAAGCGTCCCGTATACATACGTCACAATACAACATGCGATATTGCAGTAATATTGCGTGGTACAAGCGTACATTGCCATCGGGCTTCAGAACATGACTATCATACTGATTTCGTAGTTTAAAGCCGGCCACCCATTATTAAAAGGAACACGCCCTATTGCGCCTATTCCCTTAACACCACGTAGTGGGTGCAGAGCAAGTATGCACAAAGAGGTTGAGGTAGGCACTCAGGACAGGAGCGTAGGATCTACATCTACATCTACATATATCGCTATCACGTTCAACTCTTAAAGGCGAAGCTTAAGGGTCCCCCAATTTTTTATTACTTTACGTTTCGCTATAGTAGTTTTGCCACCATCTGCTCCAATATTCGCCACGTTAAGTGAGTGGAGGTGATTGTGATTTCAAATTTATGACGGTAACGTGCGTCGTCCCGTCCCGTGTTCAACTCGTGGTCCGATGCAAGCCGTTCACGTCTACATCTCAGCATCTCCCAATCGAAGATCTGGATATTCCGCAATCCCCTTGCACTTGGCTTCGGCATCTCTTCCACGCTCTTTTGGATCAGGAAGACGTTCGCGTTGCTGTTCCCGTCCCCATTACCGCTGACGCTTCCGACCAACAGCTTCTGCCGGAGATGTACGACTTTAGTTGTCCCCGAACATTTCCGGTATACACAGCTTCTTCATTTTTAGTGCACCGGAGGTAAGTAGTGCTGCTTGCCCAATTTCCGTGGTACATATCCGCGAGGAGGTGCGTTACGCTCCGCAGAGAGTGAGAGAGAGAAAAACATTTATTTATGCAGGCTTAAAGGATCGTCCTCGTTGGGTGGAGCCCTTAGTTCAGGACCCCATTGGCTCGCGCCACACCACGTGCTCACTGGATCAGCCGACGCTGCTCCTGTGGCTCTGAGCTGATCAGCGCAGTCTCCCAGGAGGAGTGTGGTATTAAAATAGATATCAAAGCACAGCCCTGTCGTTACTAGAAACACAAAAAATTGACGGCAGATCCACGAGGTGAATGATGATGAGATTGGGCGAAGCTCCTGGAAGTAATCATCGGTTAAACCGTGAAATTTCTTCCGTTAATTCGCCCGATAAAAATGACGTGAAACGATTGATTAAATGTTTTATCAAACTTTTATTGCTGGTTTCCGTTGTCCTTTCATTATGACCGCTTTGTAGTCGGTGAAATGTAAGCTAAGTGGTTCTTGCACTGGTCGCAGCGGCATCCTTATCCATACGAGCACACACCGACGGGAACGAGCATCGTCAACTACAAACCTGTATCGCGATATGGTTTTGATTATAAAACCATTGCTTTAGAAAACACCTGGCGTCTTTCGTTAAGCAGCTGGCGTCTTTTCGTTTTGCTTTAGAAACATGTGGCGTCTTTTCGTTTTGCTTTTAGAAAACATCTGGCGTCTTTCGTTGGTTTATTTCATCAATCAACGGCGTTTTGAACAAAATTTTTGTTGTTTAATCACGAACAGGAGAAATCTCACCAGGCACTACCTTGGAGGTAAACAATGGCTGCTACTGGGAATGAGAGACAGCAGAAGTCGGCTTTTAGTTAACGCGCACGCTGCGAATTTTTTATTGTTCAACAACGCACAGGAGAAATCTCCCACCGGCCCCACCTTGGAGGTCAAAGCGTAAGACTGGTTACGCACTACGACGAGGGACGAACGGGTGCCGCTTTAAGGAGCTTCGCCCCTAAAAAAATTGAGCAGCTTCCACTAAGTTGCGCAAGGCTGCGGTCACAGCAGAGCCGGTCGGCACCTAGCTCGTCCTGGCTCGGCTATGCTTTTTCCTTTTCACCTGTCTCTTTCCCACTCCTTGCTATACTATACTACACACGGCTATGCTTGCTACCATTTTTATCCTTTTTTAATGAGTCTTTCTATATCTTTTTCTCTATCTTCACAACTCAGTAGGGAAACCTAGACCATAGCAGCTCTGCTGTAAAGCTCCAATAGCACGTACGTGTCCCAGTAATTGGGCAAATCCCGCAACTTAACACAATTGTCGACTAAAAATTAACAAGGAAATGCACGGGCGGCGAACACCTACTGGAGGGCGCTCGTTGCAGCTTCTCTTGCTAACCATCTGTACCGATTGCTTGGGCGGTGACTGAGCTCGTGTCGCCTCATTATGATGATCATTTTCTCTCTACGACGCATGTAAAATCTCGGGCATAACTGCTCCGCTTTAAAATGTGAGAAACGCGCGCAGGTTGTAGGGCTTACCAAGTGCGACGGCTAGCAGTGCCAGGAAAATGTACAGCTTCATTTTGAGTCGACGGTCTCACGGGAACAGTGGCGGTATGCCAGCTGTTGCTTGTACTTGTGCAAAAAAAGACAATGGGACGTTGTTGGAGATAATTGTGGCAATTTTTTGTGTGTCATTGAATTGCCGATAAGATAACGAAAGGCGCACACCGATTGCAACTGGTTGGATACATCATGTCCATATACTAGGATTCGTTGTAATCATCTGCTCACTTTGGAATATATCGTTTTGTAACATAAATTTTAATTATTTATCCATTCAATGCCGACCCAGTGTTATAATAAAACTAAATAATTGCTGCGACTCTCTTAACGAGCTTCGTACTTTTTATAAAGATACAATAAAGCTTGCCCTTTTTAAAATTGGTAAAGCATGTAGACATTTCTGTGACAGCCGATTTTCTAATTTCAATTATAATTCCGCTACATATTACTAGCGAAACATGCTTAAATATAACTACCAGCCGCATTATCGTTCCCTAATATATTCTGCGAGGCAGAAGTTCGTCCTGAGTTTCTCTTGTTTCGTGTAGGCACCAACGTAAGCTACTTCGACAGTTCTTAGGGTTACAACTTAACGCACAAACAGGTTCCTAGAACTCCACAAACCTTTAAAAAAACCAATCGATCCTTCGTCGCAAGTTTGCTAAACACTTGACAATATATCGCGTGCACGTAAACCTAACTGATATTCAGAGAATGTTGTGAGGTATTCTTATGCTCTAAGCCTGCAAACATAATGCTCTATTTTCACAATCTTTCGTTACCACAGTAGTGTCACGATTAGATGAGTCATGTTAAGTCGAATCCGTCATTGGCGAAACAAAGTGTGACGATTTATACAATTTCTCATTCAGACAGTGCTACTTTAATTCGAGCACATAATGTGATGCCAAGGACGCTGTAAGGAGAAAAACGAGTATGTGCGACTGCTTTCAGTGAGTCCTGATTCACCACGTATAGGACACGTTAACTTTCTTGTGGGTCACACGGCTCTGAAAAGAGTACAATGATCTCCAAAGAGAGTTGACGTGCCTCTTTAAAGAGAGTCATACACGTTACAAGCCAGAACTCTCAAAACAGAGTCAAAGGACTATTTTGTTTGTTTAGTTTTTTTAGAATGTAGCCTAAGCCAGCAGCGACGCTGTTTCGCGACTCGAAATGGCGTTGGCAGATGAAGTGGCCAGAGTCGAGAGAAGGCGGATGTAGGTGAAACCCGCTGAATTCCGCGTCCAGTGTATCCAAAGAGGTGTGCCATGTACAGATTGTATTCGTGCTACCGTCGCCGCCATCGCGTCGAACTGGGTGATAAGCCCGCGTGGCATACGCGACACCATGTTAGTTGCGAAAGTACTCCTCTCTTTGCGTTTCGAGACAGTCTGAACTTCGTTGACCGTATCAGTCCTGCCTAAGTAATAATGGTGATCCCCAACTGGACACATTTCACACGAAGTATACATGCCACACCATTATGGTTTGATGGCGCAGTTGTGTCGCAAGCTATAGTCGGGTACAACTTTAGAAGACAGGAGAGGCCCCGCCCAGATGACCGAAGCGCAGCATCCAAATTGCCTCCTCGACTCAAGAAATAGTCCCGCTCAGAAAATTGTGACTGCTTCTAAAACGCGTATTTGTCAGTATAAATAAGATTTGTGTATCTTGACGAGTGCTTTGGTAAACTGTCATAATGGAAATGCTACAGCAAATGCCGGATCGCGAGAGAAAAATGACTCCGTGCCTTCTACAAAGCTGTGCGTCGTCTGCTACGGAGCAAGATCGACGGCACCGGGCGTGTAATCATCAAGCAGTCGCTGGCTTAATAGCATAAGATTCATATATACTTCTTCTGTGTTTGCACAAACTTATTTATTTTTTAGTGTGATACCTAGGCTTAATTTTATTATTGTCTTTTTTTTTTTTTTTTTTTTTTTTTTTTTTTTGAGGTTGCGGACCTGCAATCTCGTGAGTTCGCGTACGTTCGCGCACGGCATTCCGTGCCAGTTTTCCGCCATGCAGCCCAGCGAGGTGAAATCGGAACGCGATCGAGCGAGTGAGCGAGCGAGGTGACATCGCAACGGCCAACAATCTATTCTGTGACCTCTCAAATAAATAAGCAGTTTCATTCATGGACGTAATAGTTATATTAGAAGCCCAATTCTGATAAGCAACGTCCTTCACACATCGTGCTCGATGTAAGAAGTGGCATAGAAACACATTTCAATGCTGGCATATCCAAATTGAAACACCATCTTCAAACTTATAGCCTCTGAGTACTCTTGCTTTATATGTTATATAAGTGTGCAATTTATTGTACATGCATGTTAGCTAGTAATATGAAATGTACGCAATTGTAAACCCATGTATTGATTATTTTGTTAATTGTTAATCCCACCACTTATGTAATACCCCCACTGGGGGGTCTTTAAGGAAAATAAACTGACTTACTGACTGACTGACTGACTGACTATTGTTAACCCTGATTATCGTTGGCAAGCTCAAAATGCTCATTCGGGCAGCCAGACGCTCGGCTATCTTATCACACTGCTGCCAACGATCGTTCGTTTGCCCGTTGAGCTGGCAGCAACGATGGCAGCATGTTCGCTGTCGGCGCGGTCACCGGCCGTCCGGCTCATGACGTCACCTGAAGTGCGCGCCTATTGGTGGAGGCCCGTGTGCATCAGCCTTTGAGGGGAAAATGCCGCTGGCTTCTAAAGTTGTAACCGACTATAGATTATGCTGTTTTCTTTCCCATGTGTGCGTTTCTGTGTTATCCGCTGGCGGCATATTTTTTCAAAACGTGGCCACGTGTTGTGCCTTGCAAAGAGAGTTAGTGTGTCATATTACAGTCTTAATCCCTGAAGGGATTGTATTTCGGGAGCAGCGTGCACTTAAGTCAAAAGCCTTAGAGGCCTCATCAAGCTTGCAAATGGACCGTTGGCGTCAAGACGAGTGACGCAAAAAATCATCATCACGGGGTGACGTCACAATTTGACGTCGTCACGACGTCACAGGTCGCCAGAATTTTTCGCATCATCCCGGTGTCATCATTGCACCAGTGTTACGTCACACCGCGTGAGGTCACATGATGAAGTCATCACATGACATGTTAGCTTGGTCAAAGGTGGGGCCGATTTCGCAGGCAGTGATGAGCCAGGTGAGGTGCAGAGAGCCTGCCACGCCTCCGATCTCGGAAGCAGCGCAAAACCGCGTTAGATGCAGAAGCATCCCGAGTTTTAATCGATCTGTCAGTATGTGCAGGTGCTCAGAAAATAATACGGAACGCCGGACAAGAGGCCGCTCACCGGCGGAGCACATCGGCGGAAAAATACAGCCACGGTCATCGCGTGCGCGGCGTCCCCATCAAGCAAGCCTCGCGCCCTAGCGCATTTCGGGCGGCGTTGCCTTGCGCCAAAAGGATAGCGCTAGGAGCCTCTTAGCGTTGTCACAGTCGCGCAGCGCAAATATACCGATAAATCAGGAACGCTCTGTCGAATAGATAAATAACGCCCGTTGTAACAATTGTACGGAGTCATGTGCGCAGAAGCACATGACTCCGTACACAATAGCGCTAAGGGGCGGCTAATGCTGACCTTTAAACGCAAGGCAACACTAATCTAGATGCGAGGCTTCCTTGCTAGGGAGCCAACGACTCCCTACACTGTGCCACTGTAAAGTGCGGAGTACTTTAGGGGGCAGGGTTGTCGTATGCTATCTTGTGATATCGTCGTCGCTTAACGCTCCATTTACAGCATATTGAGCGCGCGCTCGCACCAAGGAGAAGTATTGTTCCTCTTTTTAATTGTTCTTCGAACGCCTTGATGATGATAAGTGAGAGCCCGCTCGCGCCAAGGATAAGCCCTCTTCCTCTTGTTCTTCGAGGGCCTCGATGATCATCAGTTATCATCATCAGCAAAAAAAAATAGTGCACTATTCGTAACGCGTGGAAAACCACGTTTAAAATAGAAAAAAAAGACGAACCAAGCGCGAATAAGAAAGAGTCAAAGAGAGAAATAGAACGAGCAAGAAAGAGGAAGAAACAGATAAAGATAGAAAAAAAAGACAGGAAAAGCAAAAAAAGAAAGAGAGGAGGACCGAAAAAGAAAACCAAAGAGAAACGAAGAAGGCTGCCCAGCTCCACACTTCTGTCAGGCTTGGCACCCCTAGTGCGAAGCTGCATTTTTTGTTTTTTGTTTTTTTTCCACCGGCACACTCCGCCGGCGAAGGGCTGCTGTCCGGAGTTCCGCATCATTCTGTGAGCACCTGTGCTCTGGTAGCTACCATGAAACAATTTGGGGCGCAATCGCGATTGACTGATTTAAAATGCAAAGCATATCTTTGCGTACTGCAGGCACTCTTGGTCTATCTATCTATCTATCTATCTATCTATCTATCTATCTATCTATCTATCTATCTATCTATCTATCTATCTATCTATCTATCTATCTATCTATCTATCTATCTATCTATCTATCTATCTATCTATCTATCTATCTATCTATCTATCTATCTATCTATCTATCTATCTATCTATCTATCTAGCCACCTGCGTCTAGGCGCTCCACGCCAGGTCTCGGATCTGATTTTCAAATAGACCCTAATGTTCGTTAAACTGTCAATTGTGGTTGCAGTGCTGGCTATCCAATTTTATAAGCATAATATATGTTCTCCTATGATACAGCCATCATGTCGGGTTAACATAAATTGTAGTTAAGCGCTTTCCACTGAAGTTGATTTTTGTAGCAGTGTCCAGGGCTACCATCCTATTGAGCACAAGCGCTACATATCAGCTTACCGCTTCTGGGGTTGCCAATACCGATATTGCTGTTGGCAGCGTTACGGAACTGCAAACAACTGGTTATTTAAAACATATATGTGACTGTTCAACATGTGTATGTGCGTACATATCTTTAGCATCATTTCGCAACGTTTCGCTCAATAAAAATTGGCCGCGTATTTGCGTGCTTCGCTGCAAATGTCGTCGAAAGACGATAGTCTTGTGCCGGCCGTACTCCTATGTTTTGCCTTGCCTCAGACAGCGCCTACTCTACGTCGAATTGGCCGCATCTGGCTGGCATTGATAAAATAGAGGCGGCGCTGCGCGAGATATGGACGCCATCGAAAAACATGAGCTTGTGCTGAACCAAGGGCCACTACCATCGGCTGGACTTTATTGTCGGGAAAGCGCTTTTTCGTGCAAAGCGTCGCAGTTCATGCATTTTCAGCACAGCCTAAAAGACACTAGGGTCTTTAGAATTACGCATCTGCGTATTTTCTAATAAAAGAACACACGACTGGATACTTACATATTAATGTTGGGCCTCAGGTATGCGTAGTATTTGCTTTTTGATCGAATATGTTCCCAAGTATGAAAGCAAATACCAGTTAAAGATGGCTGGGCGTTCAGAAATTAGGTAAACTTTGGCCCTGTAGCTAGCTGAATCGGCTCACGGACAGACAGATAGACAGACAGACAGACCAAAATTTTTGCGTTTAAGTATCCCAAGAAAGACTATCGTCTTTAAAACGTCCCAACACAGTCACCTTCCCTCCGCATGCTTCGGATAACAACGATTCCCATGGTACGTGGGATCTGCCGAATTTTGCTCCCTGCTGCTCATCTTAAAGGGGCACTAAGTGCCTTCTGTAAATATAGAAAATAAGCGTGCGTTGTTGTTTGCTCGCGCGCCCCGTCTTTCGTCGTTCCTTCACGCGAACAGGGCGATGTAAAAATGGGGTATTGAAAGAAAGGCTAACTGCGCAGCGCGCTGTTTCCATGACACCGTGTTTTTCGGGGTAATACGAAGACGGCATGGTTCTTAATTGGCCAAAAAAATCCACTCAAGTGCCTTTTTTTACCATCCAGGCTACAACCGCTCTATAGGAAATGCGAAACAGGCGAGAATGTAGATGCCGCTGTGTTCGCGTTTCTTTACGTCTCCACAGTACGTGCCGTCAATAGGCTACAAACTCTCAGTTGGTCTATACACGAGGTACATCAATGCTGTAGCCGAATACACCCCAAGAATAAACACAGGCTCCACCCCCTACCATAACGGTATCATCCGGATAGAATTTGCACAAACGTTTCATGCAATCACTTTTGCTCGTGCCCGTGATGTCAAGCACCTTTAGCTTGTAATGGGTAGTTGGCAGTGTTGTACGAAACGGCGTTCCAAGGAACGACGTTCCAGGAACTAGTTCCTTTTGGCAGGATTGGAGGAACGCCACCGTTCCATTCAGGATCGGTGGAACTGTAACGGTAACTCGTTACGTTTAAGCAGGAACGATAGAGGGAACGGCGTTCCTTCTGTAAACGTTCCACTGCATTCAACAGGCGCACGCACGCAGCACATCATGCAGAACTGGGCGGATGGGCGGCTGTGTGCGGCGCGAAAATGTAGCGCTCGCCCATCACGTGACTACGATTGATCCTGGTTTTTACTTCAAGGCGCGCGCCGGGGGTGCAGGAAAGCGAAAGACGCCGAGACTGACCACGTGCGTGAGGAAAAGTTGATTTATTACACTCTCTCTTACATGTGGGTGGAGCATTTCTTTGGGACCCCTCATTCCATGGTAATTTATGTTCAATTTCTCCATGATTTCCCTGCCTGCCCACGTGCTGGAGAGCCTTTCGAGTTGGGCTATGTGTTGAGCTTCAATGATTTCGTCCAACGTGTTGTGGACCCCCCAACTGCAGCAATCTTTCGTTGCTGGTGTAAGATGGGAGACCTAGGGCTGATTTGTAGGCCTTCCTTATGAGAGCATCTATCTTGTCTTTTTCCGCCTTGTTCCAACGGACGAAGGCCGCTACGTACGTGATATGGCTTATTGCAAAGGCATGGACCATGCGGACAACGTTTCGTTCCTTGACGCCTTTCCTTCTGTTAGTGACTCTTTGAATTAACCTAATTGCTGCCATGACTTTGCTATTGAGGCGCGCCATCGTCTCATCGTTTGTACCTTTGGCCTCGAGCCAAAGCCCTAGGATCCGTATACGTTGTACGATCGGCATCGTCATCCCACTCTGGGGTGGCCAGGGTGATTCCTTTGATCTGAAAGTCGGCGGTTCCCTTGGGTGGTCTCCCCAGCTTCCTAGGGCGGTACAGCAAGAGCTCCGACTTCTCAGGAGAGCACCGTAGCCCCGTGTCGGCTAGGTAGCATTCTACTGCCTCGACCGCCTCCTGGAGTCTTGCCTCCATTTGCCCAGCGTTAGTGTTCTGAGTTGTCCATATCGTAATATCGTCCGCATATATCGTGTGATTGATTCCTTCGATGTTGTTGAGCTTTTGGGGTAGTCCAATCATTATGAGGTTGAAGAGCATTGGGGAGATGACGGAGCCTTGTGGGGTCCCCGCGCTCCCCATGTCGACTTCTATGCTTTCTTCTTCATCTAGGTTAATTCTAGCTTTTTCTGTCCGTGAGAAAATCTCTGATATAATTGTACGCACGCTCGCCTAGATTGAGTTGTATCACTCGCTCTAGGATGGTCGAGTGATTAGCACTGTCGAAAGCTTTTTTTAAGTCCAGTCCTAGGACGGCGCGGACCCCCCATCCTGGCACGTCAATCACCTGTTCCTTTATCTGAATCATGGCATCGTGGGTCGAGAGTCCTGGTCTGAAGCCTATAATAGAGCTGGGATATGCGTTTGTTGCCTCAAGATGCCCGTTGATCCTATTTAAGAAAGAAATCTCCATAACTTTGCCGACACATGAGTTAAGAGATATTGGCCTCATATTCTGGATGGCTGGCGGCTTTCCGGGCTTGGGGATAAGGACCACGTCCGACTTTTTTCCACTCGTCCGGTATTTTGCCATTCTTCCAACATTTGTTGATGTAATCTGTGAGGTGCTGTATTGCCTGATCGTCCAGGGTTCCGGAGGATTTTGTTAGAGATCCTGTCAGGCCCGGGGGCTGATTTTGTCGAGGTTCTGGAGGACTGCTCTTATTTCTTGTTTTGAGTAGTCCCTATCCAGATCTTCGTTAGATGAGCCCTCGTACTCCTTGTGATTGATGCCCGGGGGGTCTCGCAAGGTACGTTTGGACAATATCTTCCCCCAATGCTTTCATGTTGCCCCTGTATTGGTGCTTGATCTTAGGCATCTCAGCTCTCGATGCCGCCTTGGTGTTTGCTGGATCGAGTAAGTGTCGAAGAATCCTCCATGTCTTGCTTGTGTTAATGTTCTTGTCCATGGTGTTACACACCTCGTCCCATTCCTGGTTGCAGAGCTCTGCGCAGTGTTCTTCTATTTGCTTGTTTAATTCTGTGATTTTTCTTCTCAGATTTCTGTTGTGTTTTTTGTGATTGGAGCCGCAACTGGATCACTGAAACGCTACCAAAAAAACATGCACCCTATCTACAACTTGGAACGGAGGAAATGCCGCACGAAAGCAATCTTGAAAAACTATGCCAAGAACGAGAACTCCCTATTCGTGGATGCGGCCAGGTACCCCGGGAAGGAAGCTTTCACGACCGTGGCGATCGACACGAAAGGAATGATAGCGTCGGCCAGCTCAGTAAAAGCCAGACACTCAGAAGCAGCGGAGGAAATGGCCATAGCGCTAGCCATACTCAGCAGAGGTCACAGCAGAATTATTAGCGACTCTAAACCGGCAATTCGAAACTACACAAGAGGGTGGGTCTCTAGTGAAGCGGCCAGAATCCTAAACAGCAAGGCAGAGGAATTCAAGAACGGAGCCTTTACACCTAGGTACTTGAAATGGATCCCGGCGCACATGGGAGAAGATGAAGAGGACCCCAAACCCCCCCCCCCAAACCTGAATGAGAAGGCTCACCTTGCCGCGCGCGAACTCACCATCCGCGGCTGGGAGTTCACCATCCGCGAACTCACCATCCGCGGCATGATCCCAGGGGGACCGATATAACTCAGGATGATAAAGATCAGCTTCTCACCTTCCACGACATATTGACCCACTACAAGAAACAAAGGGAAATACACCCACCACCCCACAGTAAACTAGATAGGTCACAAGAAGTAGACTGGAGACGTCTGCAAACGAGAACTTTTCAAAACCCAGTGCACTTCAACCGCATCTACCCCAAGCAATTCCCCGACGCTGGCTGTATCCTATGTAAACACGAATACGCAGACATAGAACATATCCTATGGAAATGCCCACACACTACACGGCTTTTCGATCGCAACAACGCGGACCTCCTTGAGACGCGTTGGCGCGACGCACTGGCTAGCTCAGAACTTGAAGACCAAGTTTGGGCCATCCAGCAGGCCCGGGAAGCGGCGGAAAGGCTAAACCTTACCGCGACCAACCGGGTGGCCTAGGCCAGGCCGCCAATCTGCCGGTTTTAAATAAAGTTTTTTCCACTCCACTCCCACTCCACACTCTCTCTCTCTCTCATGTTGCAGTTAATGGTATCTATTGACAAGCTTAGACAGCTTATTGGTAAGTGCTATAATTTGAAAAAGAAAGGTATAATTAGGTTATGCTCGAGGTTTCCCTGTGTCGTAGAGAAAAAATTATCATCATCATGAACCGGCACGCACTCTCTTCGTCATCGTCATCCTCTTCTGCTTCTCTCCCAGAGCACGGGCGCTGATTTGTCCGGCGCGGGATTCAATAACTCTGATGGGGTGAGAGAACGAGTACACATAGAGCGAGAGGAAGGAATACCGAGAAAGAGATAAATTCTTGGCTACAAAATGTTTTCGGCGAGGCGAGATTCGACACCGCCTATCCACGATCTGAAGGCGAGCGTCGTAACCACTCGGCCATCTAGTTTTTTTTTCTTTCTTGGTCTTTATTCAATATAGGCATGCTACTTGGAAGCAATTCAATACAGACAGATAAATAGTATGTTCATTTTGCTCGTATCGCGACCCAACGACGAACACATAGTACTGAAAAATTCGCATTCATCTCTAGAGCGTATACATCAAATAATTGCCATTTCCCATTCTACACTAAAACAGTGCTAAGGATAAACACCTCACCAATACAGTATACCATTCTGGCTGAATTTCCATTCGCTCGTATACATCTCTTAGCTTAGTGACCATATACTAATGAAGTAGGATGTTGAGTAAATTATTGGCTATGCGTCTTTCTGCAACATGCGCGCACGCTAGAAGGGTATAGCATATATTTGTATAGTACAGTATATCAAGGGGGGTGGGAAGGAGAAGTGATGGTGAGGAGGAGCGAAAGGAGGAGGGGAAAACGAGTATATAGAGAGAGAGAAAAAGAAAAAAAAATGGAAGCCAGCAAACGTACACAGAGAGAGAGAGAGAGAAAGAGAGATAGCGAAAAATATATAAAGAAAGAGAAAGAGAAAAGTAAGAGAACGAAAGGCAAGAAAGAGAGCAAAAGATAGAAAGATAGAGGACGAAGATACAGAAATGTGTTCGCTGACTGTGAACCGGGGACTTCACTACGGTACAAATGTGTATCCTGAACATTATTTTCTGCTCACACTGAAATATTTAATCAGCTCTCATTAAACGTCTAAGTTTTGTCCCTTTCGATGCGATTTCCTGTGCAAAAAAAAATTCAATTATATTGGCGCATTGGTGAAGATTTCTATTTGAATAAGTGATGTGCAGTATCCTGAGTGCGCCTTTGAAGACCAATGTTGAAAAGTGCCACATCTGTTGGACTTGACATAGACGAGCACGAAAGTTGCAGTTACATGTATGTAGTAAGGCCGGTGTTCTTGAAAAAATTTGCCTAAGAGCGTTTATTTAGATTTCTTTACTTATGTATAACCTGCTGTCGGCAATATTAAATTCATTTGATATATGTATCTCGATGGGAGCTTTACATTGCTCCCATTATTTTTCCTCAGGATTATCCGACAGCATATATTTATTAAAAAGTCAATTGTAACGTTAATGTACCGATACGTTCCAATTTTGGAAATGTAACTGTAACGAGTTCCTTTTGCATTTCAGGAACTTGTAACGGGAACTCGTTCCGAAATTGGGAAGGAACGAGGAACGAGCTTTCGTTCCAGTTTTAGAGGAACGTGTACAACACTGGTAGTTGGTGTGCTTACAGACACAAATTTTCGTGTAGCTGTTTCCAGTCGAAAACTTCAAGGTCTTCACAAAGTACAGTAGAGATTCTGGCGTCAACGCTTAGTCAACAAGTGCGGCGAGTTGGCAAATTTTCGTGTAGCTGTTTCCAGTCGAAAACTTCAAGGTCTTCACAAAGTACAGTAGAGATTCTGGCGTCAACGCTTAGTCAACAAGTGCGGCGAGTTGGGTGGGTTGGTGCAGATGCATAACTTCGGACGTTCAGCGCTTGTGCTGTCTGCGTCTCTTACTGTCGTGCCTCCGTGTTTTTTGCGCTGAACGTCCGAAGTTACGCTTAGTCAAAGGTCTTTTTTAGGCAGCAACGACGAACCTTTAGTTCTCGATGTGCCCAGGGTTTAGAATAGCACAGCAAAAGTACTTATAAAAGGAAACCATCTTCCTCAACCCTCGTGCTTATATAGACTATTTTACGGATGGGTTTCAGTGCCGCCATATTGGGATGTTAACCTTTGTCTTTTGCATCTATAATAACTAAATGAACAGTGTTACGGTAGACGCATGCACATGAAAATGGTTGGGTTGGTGCATACGATGCTTCGTGGCCTTATTAATTCACGTCGCAATGTACAAAAACAAGAAAACATCGGCTTAACAGCCCAAGATGGCGGCGCCCACATGTCTTAGGTAAAATAGTCTATAGGTACCCGCCACGGTGGTGCAGTGGTTATGGTGCTGGACTGCTGACGCGCAGTTCGCGGCTTCGAATCCCGGCCGCGACGGCCGAATTTTTGATGGAGGCGTGTAAATGCTCGAGGCTGGTGTACATTAATTTAGCGGCACGCTAAAAAGCCCCAGGAGGTCGTAATTTCCAGAGCCCTCCACTGCAGCGTCTCTCATAAGTTTTGGCGCGTTTAAGCCAAGCAATTATATTATTATTATTATTATTATTATTATTATTATTATTATTATTATTATTATTATTATTATTATTATTATTATGCTAGCTCTTACATAGGTGATTGACAAGCGTTTACTGGTTCTTGCGGGCGGAGCCTGTATTTATTCTTAGGTAGTAGCCGACTATAGATGTCATTCGTATCGCACTCTGCTGCGAAATCGCACGCCCGGCTGTCCTCATTGTTTCGCTTGGCTGTCGTGTGTGATAAATGGATTTCACCTCATGTAGTGGCTTTTGCACTGTGCGAGCGGAGATAGCGACGTCCAGATAAAAGCGGTAATTCCTGATAGGCGCGACCCCGGAACGGACGATGTTGACGTGTGTTATCGGAAAAGTTCCGGTGAAGAGAGTGCCTGTGGGCAGAAGAGGGAAGATGAGATGGAAGCGGCCTTTTTCTTATGAAGTTAGGCGCGCTTTCATGTATCGTCTAATAATATATTTTGGGGTTTTACTTCACAAAACAACGATTTAATCATGAAGGACGCCGAAGTGGAGGGCTCCGGAAATTTCGGCCACCTGGGGTTTTTGAACGTGCGCCTAAATCGAAGTACCTGGGCCTCTAGCATTTCGCACCGAAATGCGGCTGCGAGTCGCTTCCGCGACTTTTGCGTCAGCAGTCGAGCGCCATAACCTCTAGGACAGCATAGCAGGTCATGCATCATCTGATATCAACAAAGGAATCATATATCGTGTTAATGCTACACAAAATGTGCCGAGCCCCTCAACTGACAGTTGTAGTTGATCTGTAGTCATTCCATTGAGCAATCTAATACCTGTGTCACACGGGCCTTTTTAGAAGGCCATCCAGTCGATGGCCATTGAAACGCCACAACTTTATCGACTCGATGGAGTTGTCGCGCTGTTACACACAAGTTATGAACGGCCGTTGAGTGGTTCTGGCGTTTCTCGCAGAACTTGTGTGGCGCTGCGGATATTTATTTTCTTATTCATGTCACTTAAAGATAAATAACGTAAGTTCAATTAAAAACTATGGTACGTCTGTGTATGCTGTTTAAATTTTAAATAATATGTTTATTCGCAGTTATTAGCTTTTAAGTTGTTGAGATGCGAAACTATGGTGAGCGATACATGGTGGGATGGAACGATGAAAACAAGCACGTTGCTGTTGTCGAGAGTATGGGAAGTCCGCACATGTGAAGAGGCAAAAATACTCCATTAAATATTTCACAACACTCACATGTACTGCTTTTAATGCATACTGGTTACATTCCTTTTTTCTACTCGTTTGTACGAGCACACTGTGAACCAGCAACGCACGTTCGCGGTGTTTCCGCTTCCATCGCTAAATGGTCATTGAAGTTTCGATGGAGTTCTGGGTCCACCGTTAACTCGATAAACTGTTCGCTCGACGGCCTTCGAGAGGTCGCGTGTAACAGCCCGCGCTTGACCTTTGAGTACGACTATCGGTTGGATGGCCTTCTAAACGCCCCTGTGACACGGGTGTAAGGACGGTTAGTCAGGAAGTTCACAAGGCAGTTTAGAAGGCAGGAATCTGTGTACTTCTGCTTGACTTCAAAAAGTTGCTGGGACTGATTTTATCGAATGCCTTTTAGTAATGAAGAAACACATAACCACCCATACAACTACGATCCACAATTAGATGCATTTTATTGGTGGAAGAGAGCAGTTGGGTTTCACGAGAAAGAGATTTACGAATGCCATGTTGTGAACAAAAAAGAACAAGACGGATTCGAGAAGTGAGGTAAGTAAACAGAATATGTTCATGTTCATTGCAGGTTTGCAGCTGAGGAGGTGGGACAGTAGGTGTTAGGGTAATTAGAATTACTGCACTTGTGCAGCGGAAGTACCTTGCCGATCTCTCACTCTGCAGAGGTGTGAGGGGCATAGGCGTGCGTACCGGGGGGTGCAGGAGGGAGGGGGCACCCCCCTTAGTCACCTAAGAAGAGGGGCGCAAGGTCCGCCCCATACAATGACATAATAGGGAGGGGGCGCTGCGACAAACCTTCGCCCCCCCTTGAAGGGGATCTCTGCGCACGCCTATGGTGATGGGTATTGAGAGACTGCTGGATATTTTAAAGACGATAGTCTTTCTTGGGATACTTAAACGGAGAAATTTTGGTCTGTCTGTCTGTCTGTTTGTCTGTTTGTCGGCACGTCACACGATTCAGCCACCCGACCAAAGTTGAACCACTTTCTCAGCGCCCAGCCATCTTGCACAAGTATTTTTGTTCATACTTGTGAACATTGTCGATCAAAAAAGCAAATGTTACGCATGTCTGAGGAGCAACGTCAATACATAAGTAGTCTCTGGTATGTTTCTTTATAAGAAAATGCATAGATACGTAATTATGAAGACCCCAGCGTTTCTTAGGCTGCGCTCAAAAAGCGACGCTATGCACGAAAAAGCGCTCGGCCGACGATATGTTCCTGCTGGGTTCTGCACAAGGTGATGTTTCTCAACAGCACTGCCAGATGGCGTCCATGTCTCACGCAGCGCCTCGGCGCCTCCTCTATTTTATCAAGGCCAGCCAGGTGCGGCCGATTCAACATAGAGAAAGCGCTGTCTGAGGCAAGGCAAAACAGTGTAGTACGGCCGGCAGAAGACTATCGTCTTTCGACGACATTTGCAGCGAAGCACGCAGATACGCGGCCAATTTTTTGAAACAAGAATCGATGCAAACAAAGTGGCGTTGTTTACAATTGTTGAACTCGTGCTCCTTTCTCCCGGCTCGGTTATATTTTATAATTATTCGGCGTTAGCAACAACGCATGTATCGATGATTGTTGATATTATAGGGCGGCATGCGTGTTCTGCGACGGTAAGGAGGGGTGCATCAGGAACGACGGCGAAGTTATTGTAATATATATTATTCAAAACGATGGAACACTAATCATCTGATATATTGGCCCAATTTGGTTATCAATGCTAATAATGTTGTGACTGGATGGGCTAATCACGCGTCAAGTTATTTAGGGAATCATTGGTTAATATGGCTGGTGATCCTCCTTGAGCAAGGTTATTTCTATCCCGATTTAGCGCTGGCACTTATGCTCCGCTAGCAGTATTGCAGCAGGATTGAAGCTTCATTTATTCATATTCATCATAAACTGCAGAATCTGCTTGCATTCATTACAAACAGGAACATCTCATGGCGTGAGTAGCATCATTGACACGGCACCGTTGAAGTAGTTTTTCTAGCTGCGTATCAAACTACGCATTACAATAAATAAAGGGCATCACATACAAGCTATGTCACGCAGTGATGTTCCGTGCAGGGAATTTTCCCTTTTTCAGGGAATTTTCGACAGTCATTTTGGACGAAAGGGAAAAAGGGAATCTTCGCGATATTGCAGGGAATTTTGAGGGGTGGCGAAATTTTTTTTTTATAACGATCAAAAGACTGTGGACATGAGGCTTTCGCATGTCGCAATCGTTTCTGGCGCATGTAGCGCGCCAAACCACAGCCTCTAAGGTTCGTTTTTAAAGACCATAGTCTTTCTTGGGATAATTCAACGCAGAAACATTGATGATGACATTGATTTCACTGACTGCTGGTTTGTGTGGCCAGCGATTCAGCTGCCCGGCGAAAGTTTAAGCCCGTGCTCAAAGCCCGCCCATCTTGATCTGGTGAATCTGTTCATACTTATGAACATTGTCAATCAAAAAGCAAATATTACGCATATTTGAGGCGCAATATCAATACGTACGTATTCGACAGTGTGTGTGTTTATTTATAAAATGCATAGATACGTAATGCTAAACACCGCAGAGTTTATTACGCTGCGCTGACCAGTTTCTCGTGGGTGAGCGACGTCAAAACACGGAAGCGCAATAGGTTAGGCAGTGACACACTGAACGCCACGATGGTGACGCGTTCAAGATTCCACTCAAAAGGGATCTGCTGTAACAGCTTCAAGGTGACGCCCAAACACATCAATCTTCACACACAGCAGAACACTCGAGTGAACTAAAGCAGAAGATGAACAAGCCGCCGAAGCTGTCGGTTTTTCGGTTTGCCCAAGAGGGCTGACATGTTCTAGTCATTGTGCTGTGATCATAGCTTTATATATTTTAAATACCTTGCTTTTTTTCAGTTGGCACACAAAAGTTCTGCGGTCAATTGAAAGGTTTCCCAGTCAATATATATTCTAGTCACTTCGCATTTATTTATTTTTTTCTTTACGGTAGTTTGCAGAACCGTTCCTAATCAAGTCAATAAAATGTTAAATACCACCACAAAAGCTCGTTTTTTCTCACAATATTTAGTCACCATTATTGAAAAGTTGACGTGCTTTTTTGTACAAAATGTGGCGCATATAGATACAGAGCGTCTGCTAGGCACATTAATGTACGCCACGTCACTCAGTAATAAAAAAACAACAACAATAATAAACTTTTCTTCTTATGCAGTGGCCGTGTGCATGAGCATGTACAGCATTCCTTCCGCATCGCATACAGCTTAAAGCGAGCTCCAAGGTAGCTTCTTCGTAGTATTAAAAGCCGATCTCAGAGGCGATGCTTTGAGTTGGGCAGGAAAGAAGAGAAAGCGATGGGAAGAGCCTGAAACACGTCGAACACTATATATATATATATATATATATATATATATATATATATATATATATATATATATATATATATATATATATATATATATATATATACGTTTTTTGTGCAGGGAAATATGCGGGGATTTTTGGCGATGTATGCGGGGGAAAAATGCCGGAAATAGGGAATTTTCGGGCCTCGGAAAGGGAATTCTTCTGTCCAGGACGGAACATCACTGATGTCACGCATTGTGACAGGACAGATTGGTCAAATGTCATTTACTGCTGGGTAGCTGCGTCTTGTGCTGGCTAACTGTTGACTAGTGCTGCATAGTGTTGGCTTCCTAGTCTAGACTTATGCTGCCGAATGCACGCTATATTTTTAAGGCGAAAGCCTTTAAAGTCTCATGCTCACGTCCGTCCGGTGTCCGTCCGTCCGTCCGTCCGTCCGTCCGTCTCTCCGTCCGTCCGTCAGTCAGTCTGCCCATCCGTCCGTTTGTCCGTCCGCCCGTCTGTCCGTCTGTCCGTACGTCCGCCCGTCTGTCCGTCCGTCCGTCCATCTGTCCGAGCTCTGGCACGGAGCCAGGTGGCCGCCGGGATGCGCAAACGGACGCCGGTCGCGTCGGACTCTACAGCACTCACGCTTTGCTTGTGTAGCGTCGCTGTGCCCAGCGTTTGCAATTATTCTGACCGACGACGTCTCAATGGACACAGGCGTTCACGGAATACACTTTCGAATTTACAAAGGGTCCGTCAATTGAAGTGCTGGAACGCAGATGGCGTTTGCACGATGCGGAAAGCGCGAGAAAATACTAACGCATGCGAACGGAGGAAGATTAGTCTCGTGTCTCACTGCGATTCCCGGTAAAAAATGAAAAAAGAAAACACGCACACATTCGGGTTGTGTGTTATCTCACTCAGAGTGTAAAAGATAAAAGACATGGCATAGTCAGTGGAATGGCCACACGATTTCGCCGAACATACTTTGCATTGTATAAAGTGTCCTTCAATTTTTGCCTATAGTAACAGCTAACTGGCGGCAAATAGTGCCTTTGGGCTGGCTAACCGTCGGCTTTTGTTGCCTAGTGCACGCTAACTTAGGGAAACTGTTGGCTAGCACGTGGTAATTTTCACTGACTTTGCGGCGTTGGGTTCTGTGTGTAAACATATTGGATATTGTTGGCTATAACTGGTGAACGTTGCTTCACTGTTGGCTAGTGTTAATGTCGACGACTGCTGATAAATGTGGCTTCATTCATATAACGTTTTTTTTTTTTTTCATCTCATAACAATGTAATGAAATACTGCATGGATACAAATTTCACTGGACAACTTGTAGCTTAAAGGAGTACTGACACGATTCTGAGGCACCCCAACAGGGAACTCTATCCTTTCCATAGTGTGCACTGTCATCGCTCTCCACACACCGGATCCACACAACGCGTACAAAATCTTGTACATTCATTTTAAAGTTCGTCGCCCAGCATCTGCAAGCCAGCCCCACCGCAATGGACATTATCATGACAAATCAACATAGCTCACTGGGTTCGCGAAATTTGCGTCCTGCATGCAGCCTAACTCGCAGAAATCACTCTCAGAGTCACTGGACGACACTGCACTCATCGTTGTTTACGTGAACCACGTGCGACTGACAGCAAACAGGCAACTGTTGCTAGGTATGTCGCGAGTTGCAGTCTTCCCGTGACGTCAGAGCAGTCTTGATACGTCACTGCGAAGCCACCCTCTCGATACCGAAACCGAAATTGCTGTTTTAAGGTAGCGGTAATAAAAATATATTCGATGCATTCCCATGCACCGCGACACTCTTTTTAGGGTTCTCGACACCCACGTTTTTATTTAGAGCAACAACCCGAAAATATTTAAAATTCGTGTCAGTACTCCTTTAACGTTTCTCGACCCTGCGACAATGCGTCATCGAACACTGCATTTGATGTGCACGACAGCACGCCGTAGCGTGAATATCTGCTTGATAAAGCGAACTTCTGCGCTCGAACGTGTTTCCTAGTTACGTCTTGCTACAAACCACCCTTCATCCATGACATAGCAGTTGGCGCGCCTGGTGCGCCCGCGTCAAGCCTACAACGACTCAGTTTACTGAGTCGCTGTACTACGTTCACTGCGAGGAGTGGCATAGGCCACTCCCCGCGCAGACCGTTTCGCATAACATTGATTCCCCACAGTGCGCGGGATGTGACGGAAGTCTTTAAAAGCTTGTGTTACTGTCAATGGAGAGGATTCACCAGACTAATCATCAGACATTGTAGAAACAGAATAATAAACTCTCTACCCACCATCTTTAACTTATGCAGTAATATTGCAGCTTCCGGTAAAGCGGAAACGCGTTTCCTTATAGCCGTGTCGTAAAGATCTGTCGGAGACCTATCGCACTCGCCCCCTGGTCGTCCGCCGGATTAGGTGGTGAAGTGAGCGGCTTTCTGGAAGGCTTTACCGGTTTCGCTTGCTTCGAGCTGTATGTGAACAGAGTGTATTTTTCACTGTGTTAGTGCATATTGCGACAGTGGAACTCGGCCGTATGGGCTGGAATTTCATCTCATAACTACGTGTGGAGAGCAGTAAAACCTCGTAACCGCTTAGGCACGATAGCGGTTTAAGCACTTCACATTAGGCTCTGGCCGACACCAGTTTTCTCTTAAGGGGATCCATCACGGTTCGGCGTGTAGCCGTGCTACGACTATCTTAATATGCTGGTGTGATCTTCACGAACAATTTGGGGAGAGACTCTTGGACATTTTTGCGTAGAGGATCGAAGTCCCAGGACGCGGCACAAGCTCAGGGCTTTCTGGAGTAAAGACACTTAATTCAAGCCGCATTCTTATTGTAAAAATTATTTTTATACCTCTTTATATCTCCATGTAATATGTTAGACATTCCGGCAGGAAAGAGGTGATTGCTCTATGGCTGTTCGGGAGGGGGACAGAGGTACTCTTCGTCCTCTAGGTGTAGTGGTACCCAGGCCGGCTCCACAAATAGATATTCCAGGTCCTTCTTTCTCGATGGAATAGTAAAAAAAAAACCATAGCTGGGGTAAAACATTTTTATTTTCTCCGTCACTTCTGGCAATTTTCTTCGTGACATTTGGGCATTGCATCAGTGCTTTCACGAGAGTGATGTGTTAGTAAATGATTGATAACTGACTTATCGTCTACGTCAAGCTCAGTGTAGCCAAAGTGTAATGAACATTCGGAGACACCACATCAGCCGCCAAACAGTGTAGCCCAGTAGCATGCGTTGAATAGCAGAAAAGCAGCGGGGAAAAGCAGACAAGCCGCGGCATCCATGCGTCCCGGTGGCCGCGTTACTGAAACCAGGTGTCGAAGCAGATGCTTGATGTCTGAAGGGTGGTTTTTTGCTTCCCCTTCTCGGGGCATCACCCGATAAACGCGCCAGGCAACAGGGAGGATCTGCAAAACGTAAGCAGCTCTCACAGTCACAGTTGAAGAAACATACGTGCAATTTTTCATATTGAGCACAAAACCGCGTTATAGAAGCAAACGCACTGTCTCGATTTCAAAGTTATCGGTTTGATAACACGGAATATTAACCTTATTATTCACCTATGACTGTTCCCTAGAAACTTCTGTAAGACAAAATCATTTGCGGTTCCTTTCATTTTTTCGGCCGATGTCTTAGTAGCTCCTTCAGAGAACAAGCCTCCAGATTCAGCGTCATATTTACTGCAGTACCTTTCACTATAGGCTATATGGCGGTTCTACGAAGTAGGCTGTAGGCAATCGCAAGGGCACAGCGACTATGCCTTTGCAACGCGCTGAACAAGTTAGATGACCGACCTTTGTCGGAAGAAAGGATTTTAAGCCATCGACAGCATGCGACGTCACAGAAGAAGGCCCTGAAAGCGCTGCTGCGATTTTTGCGATCGACCGGCCTTTCTGAACGACTTTAGCCAGAACGCCCTTCCTGTGCGCGTCGTTTTTTATCCTGCGTGTGCGTGCATTTTTTTCCTTTCATTTTTTTTTCTTCTCTCTCTCCCGCTACACCCTCTTTCTTGCCCCTATTTCCCCTCCCCTGTGCTGGGTAGCAAACCGGATGCCAGTATCTGGTTAACCTCCCGGCCTTCCTCTTCATCTCTCTCTCTCTCTACGAAGTAGGCTTAAAGCAAAACTCGAAGAAAGTTCATTTGTGCTATGTGGCACCGGGTTTAGTGAAAGTCAAATTTTCCCCGAGCTCTGTCGACGCCCAAAGTTGCAAGAAGTGACGGTATCAAGGGGAAAATGGGACATAGGCACGCCTCTAGCTTCAGTGGTTTATCGCTTGCACCCAACCAGACACAGTTTGCAAAATTCTTCTTTAGTCAGGACAAGCACGTTGTCGGGGGGCGCCAATGCAGGAATACCAACGCCGTCTTTCGTACTATATCAAAACCTCGTGAACGTCATGACGACCCCCGCAGTGAGGGGGCAGCTATTTTACAGGACACACAAGTGTCATGCTGGGGTGATCACCACTTCCAGATACCTGAGAAAGCCGAGCGTTCCCATAGGTATATCTTCGTCACGCACTAATACTCAAAGGTACATTTGCATTTGAATACCAGCAGACATGCTAGAGCCCCGCACCGCACACCGTAGTGAGACATCTGCGTCGGGTTTGTCATACTTCAAATAGTCACCACGTCGGCTTTCTAAAAAAAAGAAAAAAAAAGAAAAAATTACCAGCTGCCACACCTCTACTCAACTCCTGTCCTTGTCCTGTCTATTCACTTCCTCGGGACTGACACCTCACTTACTTCATCACTTCTAGATAATGTGCATGGATGTTGTTGCCAGTAGTACAACTACCACTTATAGATCTTGCTTGCAAAGGGGATGTAGAGTAACGGGGCACGGAAACAATCAACAAAATCTGTCGTTAATTGTTTTCTTCCTGTTTTTGGACACTTCCTGTCATTTTATGTCCCACTCCTACATGTGTCTATTGCACATGCTTCAAAACTAAATCTATGTTTCTTCGTATACACTTAGTCTAATGCTGCTCAACTCTGACATCATCATAAAATTAAGCCAGCTCCACCCCAAGTGAAAGCTGTACGAACTGCAATACGGTGATTCGAATGTGTTTTCCTTGTGCCTATGGTGTGTTTATGTACTCTTGTCTGTTCCTTCATATTTTTAAAGACGGTAGTCTTTCTTGGGATACTTCAACGCAGAAATTTTGGTCTGTCTGTCTTTATATCTGTCTGTCTGTCAAACGATTCAACCACCCGGCCAAAGTTTAACCAATTGCTGAACACCCAGCCGTCTGTTACTGGTGTCTGCGTTCATACTTGTGAACAGTGTCAATCAAAAAGCAAATATTACGCATATCTGAGGCTCAAAGTGAATACGTAAGTATTAGTTGGTGTGTTCCTTCATGAGAAAATACACAGATACCTAATTCTGAAGACCGTAGTGTTTCTTAGGCTGCGCTGAAAATGTGACGCTATGCACGAACTGCGACGCTATGCACGAAAACGTTCTCTGCCGACGACATGGTGCTGCCGCTGGCAGTGGCCCTGGGTTCTGCACAAGCTCATGTTTCCCGACGGGACTGCCAGATGGCAGCCATATCTCGCGCCGCGTCTCCTCTGTTTTATCAATGCCAGCCAGATGCGGCCGAATCAACATAGATGCAAGGCAAAATAGAGCAGTACGGCCGGCAGAAGACTATCGTCTTGCGACGACATTTGCAGCGACGCACGCAGATACGCGGCCAATTTTTTTTTCTGGTGTTCACCGCCTCTTTCGTTGTCTTTTCCCTTCTTTTGGGGTCATTATGGGACATTTTCCACCCGGTTCTGTGTTCTCCTTTTTACTGTTTTTCTGCTTTTTGCTGCTACAAGGGCGTCGCGTCCAACTCCCAGCGCCGGCGTTTCGCTGTCATTTCAGTGACTCAGACAGACGAGTTACCCCTTCGGCGACGCTGGCGTTAGGGCAGCTTGCCCGGCTTACATGAATGAAGCGTGAAACTTTTGCGACGCCAGCGCGAGCCATGAGACGACAGGGCGGCCGGGCCGTATGTTGTATACGGGGCCGTATGTTGTATACGTTACAACATACGGCCCCTGTGCCTCACCCCCCTCGCAGACCTTGGCCTCGTAGCGCGCGACGGTGGTCTCCACGATGACTGCCAGCACGAGCGCAACGCAGCCGCTCATCCACCAGTCCACCGGCGTCAGGGCGACGGAAGGCGGCAAAGCGCGCCGGGCGGCAGCGCTTTGCTGAGTCAGCGCCAGCAACAAAGTGCCGCACAGGGAGAGACGCTCCGCCGTGCCGAGCCAGAAGGCCGGCCACGAACAGACCACCAGGAGAGCCGTGGGCGCGTACGTCCCCACCAGTTGGTCTCCCATGCGCCTCGCCAGACGCAGCTGCAGCCGCAGGTCATTGCTCGACTGGCCTGCAAGGTAATGACGCCGAGATACACGGGGTGGTTCAAGAAACGTGTCCAAAAATGCAGAAATTCTTGTCGCTCTCATAACGACTTTTTCTGCTTTCCCCCAGCGCAATTGGCCAGAGTTCAATACTCTGCTAAAATTACAGTGACCATTTTTTTTCGTAAATCTTAAAGCGGTCATAAGTTTGAAGTTTGAAGTTTGGTTTATTTTGTCACACAAAGTACAAAAACAGTCGCACTTGAGATGTGGTTGGGAAGGTGGGAAAAAAGCTACGTATATGTAGCTTGACTGGCCCCCACCTCCCATTACCCAGCAGCGGACACTTTAGAAGAAGCAAAATAAGACATGTACACAAAGGCTCTTTGAATTGCAAAACAATGTTATTAAAAAAAATAGCAGACACTTTAGGAAAAATAAATAAAACATGCCCACAAAGGTAACAACAGTAATATTTGTTGAAGATAAGAGGTAACATAGAGACTACGTGCAAAATTAGAACCAAAAAAGCGAGACACCAGACAATAACAGGCAATTATACAAGAAGCGCGTGCAAGTCATTGGTTGAAAGTACACGCAAATTTTCTATTGTCAGATTAAATTTAAAAGTACAGACTGGTGGGCTAGTTGGTAGTGCATAACTCGGAACAGTAGCGCAAAAAAAAAAGCCCCCACCTCCCCGAAGGGAATCGTGAGGAAATGCGAATGCATTTCGCGCGCGCTTCACTCCATTTATATATGGTGGTTGTGGTTTGAAGAAGGAAAAGGCGCCTAATTTCTGCAGCCCGGTCGGGAGCACGGCGCAGCGCCTTTTTTTTGCTTTTTTCTTGTTTTTTTAAATTTTTTATTTATTTTTTTTAATTTTTTTTTTTTCATATATAGCTCCGCCGAGCTCCGCCGCAGACCGCTTTTAGTTAACGCGCACGCTGCGAATTTTTATTGTTCAACAACGCACAGGAGAAATTTCCCACCGGCACCACCTTGGAGGTCAAGATTCATTGCCGTATATACGGGGTGGCCAGTGAACGGTTGTGCAGCGCGAGCAGTCGGTTTTTTCAAGCCAAGAAACTCGCTAGCAGACGCTGCCTGTGTCGGCGTCGCCAGGCGAGAGAGGGAGAGGGGGGGAGCGTAGGAGAGAGAGAGGTGGGGTGCGCATGCGCAGTGGGAGTGTGGACGCTGCGGGCAGAGATGCCTAGAGAAGAGAGGGGGAGCGTAGGAGAGAAGAAGAGAGGTGGGACGCGCATGCGCAGTGGGAGTGTGGACGGCGCGGGCAGGGATGCCTAGAGGGAGAGAGGGGGGAGCGTAGCAGAGGAGAGAGGAGGGGGAGGCGCATGCGCAGTGAGGGTGTGGTTGCCGCGGGGAGGGATGCCTAGGGGGAGAGAGAGGGGGAGAGGAGGTTTTTTATCTTTATTTTTTTTAAAGGGTTTGCGCATGCGCAGTAAGGGCGGTCACGCCGTACACCACCACCACCGGATTAAGCTTCGCCATAAGATGCTTCACATCTAACACCTGCCGGCGCGCACACCTCCTCAACCTATCCTCCTACTCCTCCTCCGCGGACAACGCCAACGCCGGATGCCTGACATAGCCCGACTATGAAATGCATTCGCATTTAATACACAAGAGACGACAGAGCAGCGCTACTGCGCCACGGCGCCACTGGAGTTGTTAGTTTAGCGCTGTGTCCCGTCTGCTCTGTCGTCTCTTGTGTATTTTTGCGCTACTCTCCCGATATTAAATTTATTTAAAACCTCAGGGACGCTGGACTG
This sequence comes from Rhipicephalus appendiculatus, assembly GCA_030522465.1. Lineage (NCBI taxonomy): Eukaryota > Metazoa > Arthropoda > Arachnida > Ixodida > Ixodidae > Rhipicephalus > Rhipicephalus appendiculatus. The sequence goes on along the minus strand of JALIZH010020568.1, from coordinate 1,041 downwards.
CATCATCTGCAAACCATAGTTTCTTCGCGGTCGTGCTACATGCCAGAGTTCTGTGTGCCTCAAGGAGCGTGAGGAAGTGTTTGGTTGCAAGTTTGAAAGAGTTATCAGGGTATTTCTGTTCTTACGTATTTCAGATCTTATGGAAGACAGTAGCTTAAGTTCATATAACTTGCCTAACTTTAAAATTTGCTTGGCAATCGCTAGCAGAGCCTTTTTTCTGCATTATAGCAAGCTTATACAAAGCTTTGTTAGAACAATTTCCCTACACGAGATGACAATAGCGCAAGTGCGATTCGAATAAATCAGTGTATACTAAATGGCTGTGATGGAATTGGAGCCCTTCTTCACAAAAAGGGCTCCAATTTTTTCATTTGGCTCGCATGTCTGTCTCCACTAACCGATGAGGTAAATTTCCTTAAAGGGGCCCCTGCAAAACTTTTTGAGCATGCTCAGAAAACGCTGCCGATCGGTAGTCCAGGCTCGGAGAACACGCGAGCCAAATATTATAGCGCAGCACGCGGCGTGGAATTCACAATAAATTCTCAAAGTCAGCCAGAAATTGCTTTCTCTTCTCTCGACAAATGACGTTGCGTACTCAAAAAATCACTCGTCACCGACGAGTGATTTTTTTTTGTATCAGCCATTGGCTGATTTGAGCATGGCGCGCTCGGTAGTTACAGAGGCCGCCGCGGGAGGCCGCGACTTGTCCACGCGTGCGGGCGCGATTGCAATGAAAATTCGCGTATTCGAAGAAAAAAAAGAGAAAAAGCGCTCAAGATCACGAGGCGCGCGTGACGTATTTTCTTTCCCCGTGCCATCCCTCCCTGCTTAGCTTCCAGCGCTTTCGACGGGACGAGAGAAGAGAATGCAATTGCAGCGTGCGAGAAATCTTTGTAACTCCCTCGTACTGGACGGATTCCAAAAATTTTGCGGCAATGAATTCGTGAGGCATTAAGCTCCTGTAGTGAATCCATTCCATGGCTACTTGGAAAAGTGTTGCAGGGGCCCCTTTAAATAAGGTCGTAATTGTTGTCTCTAGTC